>OZ005698.1:7903024-8081518 GCA_963930775.1 Cliona cf. orientalis | reverse complement strand
AAGGAATAAAAATGGGGTCGGATTAGCATAATTATGGAAATGAAAAAAGAGGTGTAAAGCTAAATATGACAGATAGAGAAAATGAGATAGACACACAAAAGTTTCATCTCACAGAGGAATTTTAAAGTGTTTGCAAATATGGTTCTTACATGCATCTCCAGAATTACAGTTCATTCACACCATTGTCACTATCGATGACATCACACTCCTGCACGCAGATGAGGATACATCATGTGGTTCCTTAGGGGCAAGATAAGAAGCACAGAGAGGAATCTGAAGCGAATAGAGGGGGAAACCAGGAAATAGGTACGAAGTATGAGCACAACTGAAGCATGAGAGAGAGAGAGAGCGAGAGAGAGAGAGAGAGAGAGAGAGGGGGAGAGAGAGAGACAGAGAGAGAGAGAGGGGGGACAGAGAGAGAGAGAGAGAGAGAGAGAGAGAGAGGAGAGAGAGAGAGAGAGAGAGAGAGAGAGAGAGAGAGAGAGAGAGAGAGAGAGAGAGAGAGAGAGAGAGAGAGAGAGAGAGAGAGAGAGAGAGAGAGAGAGAGAGAGAGAGAATTGCAAGAGAGATCGAGGTATGATATACACATGTAGTCTGATCCTTACCTATGGATAGTAGAACGATAGTTCCTTGAATGGTCCCTTACAATGAGACAAAGAAATGCACGTATGTTCTCAGTAAGTTATAGAAGATCTCCACGCAAGAAACGATCAACCTAGTGCAAAGAATTTAATATTGGTTGCAAGAAGTGTAAAAAATGGCAATGGTTCCTAGTATGGTTTCCTTACTATTACATGCAGATGCGACAGAAAATCAAGGAATAAAATGGGTCGGATTAGCATAATTATGGAAATCAGAAAAAAAAAAGAGGTGTAAAGCTAAATATGACAGATACAGAAAATGAGATAGACACACAATGAGTTTCATCTCACAGAGGAAAGTGTTTGCAAATATCATTCTTACATGCATCTCCAGAATGACAGTTCATTCACACCATTGTCACTATCGATGACATCACACTCCTGCACGCAGATGAGGATACATCATGTGGTTCCTTAGTGGCAAGATAAGAAGCACAGAGAGGAATCTAAAGCGAATAGAGGGGGAAACCAGGAAATAGGTACGAAGTATGAGCATAACTGAAGCATGAGAGAGAGAGAGAGCGAGAGAGAGAGAGAGAGAGGGAGAGAGAGGGAGAGAGAGAGAGAGAGAGAAAAGAGAGAGAGAGAGAGAGAGAGAGAGAGAGAGACAAGAGAGATCGAGGTATGATATACACATGTAGTCTGATCCTTACCTATGGATAGTAGAACGATAGTTCCTTGAATGGTCCCTTACAATGATACAAAGAAATGCACGTATGTTCTCTGTAAGTTATAGAAGATCTCCACGCAAGAAACGATCAACCTAGTGCAAAGAATTAAATATTGGTTGCAAGAAGTGTAAAAATGGCAATGGTTCCTAGTATGGTTCCTTACTATTACATGCAGATGCGACAGAAAATCAAGGAATAAATGGGTCGGATTAGCATAATTATGGAAATGAAAAAAGAGGTGTAAAGCTAATATGACAGATAGAGAAAATGAGATAGACACACAAAAGTTTCATCTCACAGAGGAATTTTAAAGTGTTTGCAAATATGATTCTTACATGCATCTCCAGAATGACCATTCATTCACACCATTGTCACTATCGATGACATCACACTCCTGCACGCAGATGAGGATACATCATGTGGTTCCTTAGGGCAAGATACGAAGCACAGAGAGGAATCTAAAGCGAATAGAGGGGGATACCAGGAAATAGGTACGAAGTATGAGCACAACTGAAGCATGAGAGAGAGAGAGAGAGAGAGAGAGAGAGGGGGGGGGGGGGGGGGACAGAGAGAGGGAGAGAGAGATGGAGAGAGAGAGAGAGAGACAAGAGAGATGATATACACATGTAGTCTGATCCTTACCTATGGATAGTAGAACGATAGTTCCTTGAATGGTCCCTTACAATGAGACAAAGAAATGCACGTATGTTCTCAGTAAGTTATAGAAGATCTCCACGCAAGAAACGATCAACCTAGTGCAAAGAATTTAATATTGGTTGCAAGAAGTGTAAAAATGGCAATGGTTCCTAGTATGGTTCCTTACTATTACTTGCAGATGCGACAGAAAATCAAGAATAAAATGGGTCGGATTAGCATAATTATGGAAATGAGAAAAAAAAAGGTGTAAAGCTAAAAATGACAGATAGAGAAAATGAGATAGACACACAATGAGTTTCATCTCACAGAGGAAAGTGTTTGCAAATATCATTCTTACATGCATCTCCAGAATGACAGTTCATTCACACCATTGTCACTATCGATGTCATCACCCTCCTGCATGCAGACGAGGATACATCATGTGGTTTCTTAGGGGCAAGATAAGAAGCACAGAGAGGAATCTAAAGCGAATAGAGGGGGAAACCAGGAAATAGATACGAAGTATGAGCACAAGTGAAGCATGAGAGAGAGAGAGAGAGTGAGAGAGAGAGAGAGGGAGAGAGAGAGAGAGAAGAGAGAGAGAGAGAGAGAGAGAGAGAGAGAGAGAGAGAGAGAGAGAGAGAGAGAAAAGTGCTTCGAAAGAGCCGTCAAGTCCAACCAATTACCGCCCGATCGCTCTTACGTCATGCATAGGGAAGGTCTACACTACTATCATCAAGGATCGATGGCTGGCCTTTATGAGATCCAACAAGTACTTTGACACCAGCATCCAGAAAGCGTTCATGCCATCAGTACCAGGTTGCATTGAGCACTACATGAAACTGGCTGCAGCCATCAATAAAGCCCACTCTCAACACAAGTCGCTTGGCCAATGCCTACGGAAGCGTACATCACGACCTCATCAGATTCTCCCTCAACCACTACCACGATCCATCCAAACTTGTGAACAAGGTTAGCAATTTCTATAGTGACTTAAGGGCATCCATCTCCACCCCTAACGGAAGAATGAAAGCTATCCCACTGGAGATCGGCCTTTACCAAGGGGATCCACTATCAGTCACCATCTTTAACACCGTAATGAATACATACCTGGATGGGCTTAAGGACCTACGAAGTCTAGGCTACAAATTCTCAAATTCAATTCGGATGCTATATGTGCTGCAGTATGCAGATGACACATGCCTGGTGACAGATGGACCAGCCTCCTGCCGTGCTATGCTGGACTTCACTGACAAATGGCTAAACTGGTCCTTGATGAAAGCAAAAGTGAGTAAATGTCAAGCACTAGCAATTGCTGCTTCCACGGGGAGCGTCTATGATCCAGATCTATCCGTGGCGGGCGGGAAAATCCCCTTTGCTGGAAGTCGCCCAGTAAGATTCCTTGGAGGAACAATCCAAGTCCCACGGAATTATGCCTCAGCAAGAGATGCCATCAAAGGGAAGCTAGAAACACTGCTAGAACGAGTGGATGCAGTCTCAGTCACCAGAAAAAAGAAGCTAAAACTGTACCGACTGGGTGTGTGCCCTAGGCTGTTGTGGGACCTTACCATCACAGAATTCTCAGTCTCCTGGTTGGAAAAGACACTAGATTCAATGGTGACCCGCTATCTCAAGAAGTGGGCTGGCTTAGCAAGACCAGCAGACCCTGCCAGGCTCTACCTACCACAAGCTAATGGTGGATTCAATTTACCCCTCCCCTCTACCCTATACCAGAAATTACAAGTGGGAAAGGCTAGTCTTCTGATCACATCAAGGGATGCAGGAGTAAGCCATGCCATTAGAGAAGCTTTGAAGAAGGAACAACACCAACAACGCTCAAAGTTCCGACCCAACACGATTGCGCAACAACAGACCCTGGAGCAACACGGAAGGCAGTCTCGAGAGTGGCAAAGAGCTTGGTCAAGAACAACACTCAGAGTGAGCGCATGAAGCAGAGCCTCTCCCTGGAAGTCCAAGGCAAGCTTTTTAAGATCATCCACCAAGATGCAGCATCCATATGGGCCAGATCCACTCAATCGTTACCATCAACACTAATGAAGTTTGCCCTCAATGCCGCTAGTGACACATTGCCACATAACGCAAACCTGTCCCTGTGGAGGAAGAGTGCCAACTTGTCGGCAGCATGCAAGCTCTGTGGCGAGAGACAAATACTTTGTCACATTTTGAATAATTGCAAAGTAGCATTAAATCTGCGCAGGTACAACAATAGGCATGATAAAATCCTACAGATTATCTCCAGTTTTGTCCAAAATCAAGTTCCAGAGGATGTCACAGTCCTGGCGGATTTACCCAATAGTGACCAATACCATCTCCCATCAAGCCTGGCCCTTTCTGACCTACGTCCCAACCTGGTAGCCTATAGTAATCTAACGATGTCGGCCACAATAGTGGAGCTGACAGTATGCTTTGAGACAAACTTCAAGGATGCCCAGCTAAGAAAAGAGGAGAAGTATATGGAATTAGTTGAAGAGATAGAAGAGAAGGGATTTGTGGTCGATCTTATCACCATGGAAGTAGGATCAAGAGGTTTCGTCAACCAGGAGAGTTTCTACCGCCTTAATGCCATACTGGGAGCTACGAAGAAAGAACTAATGGACCTAATGTTATCGGTGTCAGAGGCAGCTATCAGGGGATCATTTGAAATCTGGATCGGCAGAAATGTCATTAATAATAACTAACTCCCTCTCTCCACCCTTTATAATAATATATACTATAATTTTTACTGCATTATACTCCAATTATCATCCTACAAGTTTTTGTACTAGGAGGCATTGTTTGTGTGCCATACAATAGATATGTATGTACATGTATTTTGGCACTTCCTCTGGTGTACAAACCCTCAAATTATTAATGTTGAGGTTGTTAAAAAAAATGTTAAAAAAAAAAAAGAGAGAGAGAGGGGGGCAGAGAGAAAGAGAGAGAGAGAGAGATAAGAGAGATCGAGGTATGATATACACATGTAGTCTGATCCTTACCTATGGATAGTAGAACGACAGTTCCTTGAATGGTCCCTTACAATGAGACAAAGAAATGCACGTATGTTCTCAGTAAGTTACAGTAGATCTCCACGCAAGAAACGATCAACCTAGTGCAAAGAATTTAATATTAGTTGCAAGAAGTGTAAAAATGGCAATGGTTCCTAGTATGGTTCCTTACTATTACATGCAGATGCGACAGAAAATCAAGGAATAAAATGGGTCGGATTTAATTTAGCATAATTATGGAAATGAGAAAAAAAGGTATAAAGCTAAAAATGACTGATAGAGAAAATGAGATAGACACACAATGAGTTTCATCTCACAGAGAAAGGTATTTATAAATATTATTCTTACATGCATCTCCGGAATGCCAGTTCATTCACACCATTGTCACTATCGATGACATCACCCTCCAGCACGTAGACGAGGATACATCATGTGGTTCCTTAGTGGCAAGATAAGAAGCACAGAGAAGAATCTAAAGCGAATAGAGGGGGAAACCAGGAAATAGATACAAAGTATCAGCACAACTGAAGCATGAGAGAGAGAGAGTGAGAGAGAGAGTGAGAGAGAGAGAGAGAGAGAGAGAGAGAGAGAGAGAGAGAGAGAGAGAGAGAGAGAGAGAGAGAGAGAGAGAGAGAGAGAGAGAGAGAGAGAGAGAGAGAGAGAGAGAGAGAGAGAGAGAGAGAGAGAGAGAGAGAGAGAGAGAGAGAGAGAGAGAGAGAGAGAGAGAGAGGAGAGGAGAGAGAGAGAGTGAGAGAGAGAGAGAGAAGTGTCCACGCAAGAAACGATAAATCTAGTGCAAAGAATTTAATATTGGTTGCAAGAAGTATATAAAAAATGGCAATGGTTCCTAGTATGGTTCCTTACTATTACATGCAGATGCAACAGAAAACTAGAGCTCTCTCGAGCGCAAAACCCTCGGCGCGTTGCATGGCATTAGCTACATGCTTCAACAGTTGCATGCAGAAAAGGGGGTAGCTAAAGGGCTGGGGCTGGGGCGAGACAGGGATGAGGCTAATGTTATACATGTACTTGCACAGCAGTGTTATTCAAGGTTCAATGGCTCACATACCAGCAACAACCCTAGTGTGTTGTATCAAACTCCACACTGTGGTGTCGACATCAACTCAACTTCCCTCACTGCCTAACCTCCAATTCTTGGGCCTTAGCACAAGACTGAAGTACACTGAGAAATATTGCATGTCCAATACTATCGCAACTCACTTGGGTTCAAGCACTATATTAAAATTTAATGCCATGCATGCATACAAGCCAGAGACTCCAAGGGTACCACAAGAATACAGGCAGCTAAGCCTCAGAGTTGAAAAGAAGCCACTGTCATCCCACGATCGTCAAAAGCTCGCCAGTGGACTGGCGGAGGGATTAATGCAACCGCGCATGGGCTGAGTGAAATAGATGTACATACCGTATATAGCGCGCAACCTATTTATACGTTAAGTCATGCTCATCGCTAGCTCGGGCAAAGTCAAGAAGCTTAGAATCGGCAAATGACGCCAAAACTGGCGAACAAAGCGTTTTCAAAGAAATCCACACAAATCATGCGTTTGGAACGCCATAAGGAACCTTACAACACCGAAAATTGGACTCGCAAACGAGGTATGTAGCAGCTAGCGTGGTAACAGATAGACAGACAGACAGACAAACAAACCAACTACAGTAACCCTCGCGCATGCGCCGAGGGTTAATCAAGGAATAAATGGGTTGGATTAGCATACTAATTTGTATGAAATTCACATGAATAATTTCATGTTCATATCATGCATACCGTATTTATTCGAATAGAAGCCGCACCCCGAATAGTAGCCGCCCTCGAATAGTAGCCACACCTGGAGGTCCACCAAAGAAATAGTAGCCGTCCTCGAATAGTAGCCGCATGCATGCGTGAACACAATAAAGTGTGCGTGGCCACGTTCGCACGCCATAAACGACCATCAGCTCGAGGCAAAAGCATGACAGAAGACGTCCCTGGCTTGGTTCTGCTGCTGTTTTTCAATCATAACTTGTCTATTTGAAAAGTAGTCCTGAAAAACTAGTCTATCACAACAAGATACCACCGGATCGGCGCAAAGGTATCCCTCCGAAATAAATAAAAGCCGTCCTCGAATAAGAGTCGCCCTTGATTAGTAGCCGCACTCCAGCAAGGCTGAAATTAATAGTAGCCGTGGCTACTATTCGAATAAATACGGTATATCATGATATTTTCATGACCATCAGCCCTAGGAAATGTTAATATTTCATGGGGTCACTTACTCATGATTATCTCCCTAACTGCATGTCCCCGTCAGTACAGTGTGCATGTGTAGATGCGGCACAAACTTTAAACCACACCCCTCACTGTAGCTGACCAACAGCAGCTGCTACTAAGCATAATGGTGATGGGTTTGAATGTCGAATCTACCACCAGACTATTGACAGGCAAGATATTATAGTACAAGAGCCAAGCTTGGTACCGGTGTCAAGCTTCAAGCTATGAATTTTATAGGTACACGTATCTTTGAGAAATAAATACCTCCTCCAGACCAATTGAATCATAGTATGATATTAGTCTCGTGCCCAGCCCCCTTCATGCACGTGCGAGAAAGGGTCTGGTCAAAAGGGTCACACTAATGCGTCCGGCTGGAATGCAATAATTGACAATTCCGGTGTGCGTAAAATAGAAGCTAACCGCCACTTCCGTACCGTGTGCAATACCAAGCGCACACGTGTACGTACGGACCACGCATAATTACATTCCACTAATGTCATGTGACTATGGTTCTGTGACCTGATTGGGCCGCAATATACGTATCTCGAGGACAAGGAAGTGCGACCCTTTTGACTAGACCCTTTCTCGCGCGCGCATGAAGGGGGCTGGGCACGAGACTAGTATGATATAGCTATGATCAAAATTAATACACACTGATAAAGGAGTTTAAATAGGTTATTGACTTGATAACCCAATACCCGTTAATAGGCTTGCTCACAACCAACTCTTAGACCTAATAATTATTGCTTCCACATTGCATGCTAATTCTTACAAGGAAATTCCCTTAGCATCTGAAGACTTGTAGTTTCTTCTTTCTTTCCAGCAGCTGTTCAGTAGTGAGAGAGAGAGGAGGGAGGGAGACACAAACACACACACACACATACAAGCGCAGGTTGAAAGATTTGCACTCGAATACGATCCTTACCTCCGTAATATTACTAATATTATTGTCGACGTCCGATCACTAGGGTGACAGCTAGGATGGAGAAGATGAAGAGTGTGTGTTAGATATCTATACTTATTTTCCTGCAATAGAGCACGAAGGAATATCATACGATATTTTTTACTGAAAGGAGGTTGCAAGAGCTTAATTCCGTTAGGGTAGAGGTCGTCATAGTTCAATGTCGTTCAGCGTTCCCGGCCGGCCGGTACCCTCTCCACCCGCGGCCGCGCTATAGCGCGAGGCGCTAGCTAACACGTACATGCCACGCCCACCGGTTATTGCTGAATGCGATCGCGACGTGGTTCCTTATACGTCGGTTCCTTGTCACTTATCGCTATAGTATAATACCTCCGTCTATTGCTAGTTTTCGTATGTACATGTATTAATAGTTCCAACACCGGCGCAAAGCGCGCGCAATAACGGGTTAACTATTGCGCGATCGCAATATTTAACATTATGATCGCAATAATTATTACTAAAATTATTATGCACGCGGAAAAAGAGACGCGATTATAATAATAGATCTAGCGACATTAGCTCATCAATTATTTTGATATTGCAACTTCTCTTCAATTAATGGACAAAATTTAAATCTCCATGTGGTGATATTGCAACTTCTCTTCAATCAATCATTATGGACCAAGTATAAATCTCCATGTGGTGACATTTGCTTTAATAATATATAATATAAAAATTATTATAAATAGTATAGTGATTACAGTCCCAATACATTACTCCCATAGGCAAGAGTACGGATTACAGCTGTATTTGTACTAGCTCTATAATTGGTACTCTTGCTAAAGCCTAGGGCAAATTCTATAGCATACTATTAGCTATAATATGAGTTAGACACTGCATGTAATAGGTTTAGGAGGTTTCTATGTGATACAGAAGACCGAAGAACTCTAGAATCCCAAGCAAAGCGAGGGTTCTATGAGAGTCCTGAGGTCTATAAATCATATAGAAACCGACTAAACACTGTCAGTGCACGTGTTTAGATTATAGTGGCTTTGTATTGCTAAGAGCCGGAGGGCAAAGGTTGTATATTAGGTGACTATGAAAATCTTGTAGGTGACTATATGAGATATAGATGCCTGTCAGTAGTCAATCAAAATTAATTGCTGTATTTGTCACAGCTAACTAATCGCATGTTTTAAGCCTTGTACAATCAGTAGGGCAGCAACATGCTTGTATACTTGTATAGCCAAATTAAATAGCACTCGCTGTCACTCGTGCTTTTATACTGGCCATACTAACTTGTACAAGTGAGAGCTCAGTTACTGTACTGATTACTGCCTTAATTGTACTCAGAAGTGTGTGATTAATTATACCAATCAAAGCAGATATAATAGTTATCTATATACTATAGCTAGCTAGGCGCCACCTATACAGTACATCTTCATTGTACATGGTTGGTCTGCGTGCATAGACATTAGATGAGATATCTATACACAGTACACATGCTAGGAGATCACCTCCATGCCCAAATGGCTCTATACACAGTACACATGCTAAGAGATCACCTCCATGCCCAAATAGCTCTATACAAAGTACACATGCTAAGAGATCAGCTCCATGCCCAAATGGCTCTATACAAAGTACACATGCTAAGAGATCAGCTCCATGCCCAAATGGCTCAACACACAGGATTTATAATACCAAGAGATTATACCTCCATGCCCAAATGGCTCAATACACAGTACACATAGCTAGTATACCAAGAGATCACCTCCATGCCCAAATGGCTCTATACAAAGTACACATGCTAGGAGATCACCTCCATACCCAAATGGCTCTTAGACTATACAAAGTAGCTACACATGCTAAGAGATCAGCTCCATGCCCAAATGGCTCTATACAAAGTACACATGCTAAGAGATCAGCTCCATGCCCAAATGGCTCAACACACAGGATTTTTAATACCAATTAAGAGATTATACCTCCATGCCCAAATGGTTCATAGTAGCTATACCAAGAGATCACCTCCATGCCCAAATGGCTCTATACAAAGTACACATGCTAGGAGATCACCTCCATACCCAAATGGCTCTATACAAAGTACATGTACACATGCTAAGAGATCAGTTCCATGCCCAAATGGCTCTATACAAAGTACACATAAGAGATCAGCTCCATGCCCAAATGGCTCTACACACAGGATTTATAATACCAAGAGATTATACCTCATGCCCAAATGGCTCAATACGCAGTACGCATAGTATACCAAGAGATCATCTCCATGCCCAAATGGCTCTATACAAGTACACATGCTAGGAGATCACCTCCATACCCAAATGGCTCTATACAAAGTACTCATGCTAAGAGATCAGCTCCATGCCCAAATGGCTCTATACAAAGTACACATGCTAAGAGATCAGCTCCATGCCCAAATGGCTCAACACACAGGATTTATAATACCAAGAGATTATGCCTCCATCCCCAAATGGCTCAATATGCAGTATATGTACACTATAGCTACCAAGAGATCACATTCATGCCCAAATGGCTCTATACACAGCTAGTATGCAACGATACTAATGGCTCCACACAGTGTAGCTATAATTTATATACAATCATACTAATAATTAATTTTATTAATAAGAGATCACCTCTATGGCCAAATGGCTCTATATAAAGTACTCATTAATATTTACTAATTAAGAGATTACCTCCATGCCCAAATGGCTCTATACAAAGTACTCATATTATACTAAGAGATCAGCTCCATACCCAAATGGCTCAATTAACACACAGTATACAATCATGTTATAATACCAAGATATCACCTCCATGCCCAAATGGCTCAACACACAGTATACAATCTAATACCAAGAGGTAATCTCTTAATTAGCATAAATTAAATATTAATGAGTACTTTATATAGAGCCATTTGGATGAATCAATATAGCAGACGATGAACTTCAAATTGCTGGCTATAACATAATCAGGCTTGACAGGAATAGACATTGGTGGAGGTGTTGCAATTTATGTTGATTCTGTGTTTACATGCAATACATTATTTACCAGCAATCTAAGTTTCGAATGTGTTATTATCTCTTTATGTGTAGGTACCTATGCATTTTGTGTATATGTACTGTATATAGACCACCTACCTGTAGTGATGTATTAGATACTTTGTTTTCTACTTTGTGTTCACTGGATGTGCGTCACTTTACTAATTTTATTATGGTAGGTGACTTTAATGTTGATTTTTATAATCAGAATCACCCACTTTTTTTCTAAGCTCGCCAATATCACTTCTAGCTTTTTACTTTACCAAGTTGTGAAAGAGTTCACGCATATTAATTCTTCAGGTAATCATTCAATCATCGACCTTGCTTTTATCTCATCTCCAGAACTTTTAATTTCTTGCACTACTGTGCCTCCCTTAGGTACATCAGACCATTATGGCTTCAACCTTTGCTTCAGAGGCTCTCTACCAAAATGACCATCTAGATGCCTAAGGAAATCTATATGGTGCTATCAGGATGCTGACTTTAATAAAGCCTGTGAGTTACTAAATGAAATTAATTGGGAAGCCCTTGTAAATGACTGCGCTGGGGTGGATGTCTCTTGGGATACTGGTATAGTCACTTCTCATTAGTAATGGAAAAATGTATCCCGAAGAAAAACATAGCCTATCGCAGCCTACCTCCTTGGATAAGTCAAGATATCCTTAAAGCTATCAGACGAAGGAACCTACTTTTTTCATCTTATAAGAAATCTGGGTGCATGATGAAGTTAGCTGAATACAAATATACAAGGAATGCCATTGTTTCTGCCATCCGAGCTTCAAAATCTGAATACTTTCAAAGACTACATACAGCAGACACCAAAACATTCTGGAAAATGGTCAAGCAACTATCAAATAACCATGCTTCCACCCCATTCTTGAATTTTAACAATGAGTCTATTACTGATGACTCTACTAAAGCTGATATTCTTAATAAAGAATTCCATAATAACTTTAACCATTTGAAGGATCTAGCTTCCAGTCTAGTGTCATGAACCGGCTCTCAACTCAACCAATGTGCTGTCCTATGGAGCTCCTGTGTACCGAAGACCAAGTAAGTTTATGATCTCATTATGCAACTTGACAACCAGAAATCGTCGGGTACTGACAATGTATCCGCAAGAATGCTCAAGGCTACAGTTGACACTACTGTCTCTACTATTACCAAATTATTTAATATGTCTATCAGAACGGGAACATTCCCCTCCTGCTGGAAAACAGCAAGGGTAGTCCCTATTCCCAAAAAGGGATACAGGACAAATCCGGCGAACTATAGACCTATCTCAATCCTACCGATTCTAAGCAAAGTCCTAGAAAGAATACTACACAACCTTATCTTCAAGCACCTTTGTTCAATATCACCAATTTCAACACGCCAATTCGGGTTCCTACCTGGCAGGTCTACTGTCTCTGTGCTGTTGACGCTATCTAATGATGTCCTAGATTCTCTAGACAAAGGGCAGGAAATCATTTCTGTATTTTTCGACCTAAGTAAGGCGTTTGATTCGGTACCCCATGCTCCTCTACTTCAAAAGTTACTGGATATCCAGATTAATCCTTTCATATTCAATCTCTTATATGACTACCTTTCTGAAAGGAAGCAGTTTGTTATAGTTAATGGAAGTCAGTCCTCTGAACTGGAAGTAACATCAGGGGTTCCCCAAGGATCTATGCTTGGACCGTTATTGTTCCTTATTTATAATAATGGTGTCTCTTGCATTGCTTTAAATGGGAAGCTCTTAATCTATGCTGACGACATTGCACTCTACCAGATCATTCATGCCCCATGCATCCGACTATCTGCTAGTCCAAAATGACATCAATGCTATATCTGTTTGGACTAACGAAAATTTCCTACATCTAAATATCAATAAATGCTGTTATATGCTGTTTTCTAAAAAACACCATCCCTGCCAACCAATTACCCGGCATGCAGCTAGTTATCGAAGGACAATCACTTGAGAGAGTAACCACCTTTAAGTATCTTGGAGTACTATTCTCTCATGATGGCTCATGGTCAGCCCACATCACAAATGTTTGTAATAAGGCTAGAAAAGTGTTGGGTTTCCTTTATCGCAAGTACTACCACGATTCACACACTGACACTCTACTCCATCTTTATAAAATGCTTGTACGCCCTCTTCTGGAATACGCCACTTGTGTCTGGGACCCGTATCTCAGAAAGGATATCAACAACATTGAAAAAGTGCAAGCTTTTGCTCTCAAAATCTGTCTGAAGGAGCTAGTGGCCCATGTAAATTATGAGAAGTACTTATTGAAACTGCAAGTATTCCTACGCTAGAAAAACGGAGACAGTACCTCAAGCAATGTCAACTGTATAGCATCAAAAATGGCTTATCTTCCTATGAATCTCTTCCTACCACAAGAGTGAGTTTATGTGAATACACTCTCAGAATTAGATCTGTCACCGATCGATCTCTTGCCCAGCCATTTGCAAGGACCCAAGTCACCAAAGAAAGCCCCCAAACTTTTAAGAGAGCTCTCATCATGCAACATATGAGGAACTAGTGCTCAGTGATACTATTTCACACCTATTTCACACCATTTATCACTATACATGCCTCCTGCGGGCTAAATTTTACCATGATTTTAAGCACATTTTCTATCATTTGATCTATTTCATACATTAAATTAACTATTCCAACTCAGTACATCAAACAACAAAGCATTTCCTATAATTTAATGTAAAAATTATCATCATAGTTGATAGTTTAGTTCTGTCATTTTCAGGTTGAAGTTGGCTTCTATAGCATTTTTCTAATACAAAAGTATAGGAGCCAATTGAGGGGCCACTAGTTATTATCAAATATCTCCACACAGCAACTGAAATCAAAAAATTCCAACTCAGTACATGAAACCTTGATCTTTAAGCTTCATTTTGATACTAAAATAATTATGATTAATGACATTTTACCTCTGTCATTTTTAGGGTGAAGACGATTGGGGACACTGAGCATACACAATTAGTCTTGGAATGGAATGCTAAAATGCACTTAATACCCTCAGTAATGTAAACAAGCCTGCCTTAGCTTAGTTTCTGATGGTATTGGTCTATTATATGCTGTCACAACCTTCCAAAAGTTGTACAGAGTATGCCAAGCTGCCACACTGCCCCTCCCACTATGTAATATGACACTTGTTAACACCCTAGTTAACACACAGTAGCAGCATAGTGACATGATCACTTTTGGCCAAAAGTTCCTCATATGCATATGTTCATTGCTTAACTTTCTGATGCATTGCTAAATATAACTATATAAGCTCTTAATGTTAATTATTATTGTGTTATTTTGTTTGTCTTTACTATTGTTCGTGCTAGTGGTAATTTTAAGTGGATACTCGACTTGTATTAGCTATTGCTGTTTCTTGTATCTTATTAAATGGTATATTGGAAAAAAAAAGATCACCTTCATGCCCAAACGGCTCAACACACAGTTACTGTAGCTATACGATCATAATCAGTGGCGTCTCTATAGGCAATAATAATATAAATTTTAACTGGGTGCAAGTTATCGAAAGTATAACCGCACAGGTGGATGCATAAATTAAAGCTAGCAGAAGAGTGTACTACATGTACCTATATAGCTATGTTACAGCTAGTACTATATTATGCAGAAAAAAATTATTATATGTAGTTATGTATACATGACATTGTACATATTACATCACTGGCTGTAGCAAAATTTTGACAGGCTCAACAAAATTACACAATGTCATGAATAGGATGGGTGTACAGGTGCATGGATTGGGTGCAAATGAACCCACATACACCCCCTGGCGAAACCACTGATCATAATTATAATACCAAGAGATCACCTCCATGCCCAAATGGCTCAACACACAGTAGCTATATACTGTAACAGTGTATGGGTGATCAGCTATTCTGTAGCTTAGCTATGACTGCTATTGAATATGACTTTAATCTTCACTATAACCACCACTATTATAGCTTTCCTTTAAAGAGACTATGGAATAGCTTCTGTATTCCTACAGTATTTTGCTCGTACAGCCAATAGCACTATAATGACTTTAATCTTCACTAAACTATGGAATAACTTCTGTATTCCTATAGTATTTTGCTCGTACAGCCAATAGTGCTATTGAATATATGACTTTAATCTTCACTAACCAACACTATTATAGCTTTCCTTTAAAAAGACTATGGAATAACTTCTGTATTCCTACAGTATTTTGCTCGTACAGCCAATAGTACTATTGAATATATGACTTTAATCTACTTTCTTTCCAAATGAAAAGCTATTATAATATATAGGAATCTTTATATTGGAGATTAATTTTTTCGCCGTGGCTATTGATCCGGCAGTCCGTAATACATTGTCTATGGAGATCGTCGACGCATGCGCAATCACGATTCGCTTGTATCTCGTTTTGTGAGCAGCGAGGCAAGTTCTAGACCCCAACGGTTAGCCTAAACCCATAATTTTACCCTAGAAGAACCCCTAACCCTACCCCAAACCCTAGTCCTACCCGGCTTCGCTTGCCGTCGACTGCCGGATCAATAGCCACTCCGTAATTTTTTTCATTAGCAAAGTGTTACCATTGCCTGTATTATAAGTAAGAAACTTTGATAATATTGAAGCTCTAAGTGAAGCATAATATTAATTATTACGACATGAGTATTGGTACCTCGTTAAACAGAACATCTTCTGCCATGTTAATCCCGAACACTATACCCTCCCCGGAAGATAGATTTGTTCCAGTCCGTGGAAATAATGGACAATTTCAGGTGACATCCATCAGTTTGAAAGTAATAATTAACTATACCATGTCTGGTAGGCAGTTTAATGGCCATTTATCCTGCGCGCGCAGTCCCTGCGAGGGGCCGGGGGTACCCCCACGCGCACGCGCACGCGCGCAGCTTGGGACCCGCGACCCGGGAACGAGACTTAAAGAGAGGGCATTGCGCAATCAGTATTGCACACGAGCTCAGTGTGTTTTGCTAGCTACACTCGTTGAAGCTTGATAGTCTAAGAGTCTATCATAGCGACTATGCCATATACAAGAGGAAGATATCGTTGGTGGGAGTGAGTCAGGCGATGGCTCTTCAGGCCGGCAGCCATACTGAGCGGTCTTCCCGAGAATCTCGCTATGCAGGAAGCCGATTTGCCAGTGTATCTCGGGCCCCCCACCTCCATTTTCTCCTCGTCCTATCTGTCACGAGGCGGCAAATGCTGTTTGCCGTCCAGCCATTTAATATTCTGGATCACTAGCAAGTGACTCTTCCAAAATCAAGGTGAGCTTTAATTAAAATGATGGTTGAGCCTGTGTATATTTAACGTGTATATCCTGTGAATGTGGAGGAGATTGGTCAAGAAGGTTGACGGTTGCAGGGGTATAAACTTACACCGTAGTAGCTGAAATTTTTGTATTTAATTTAGTATTTAATAATGGCTGTGTCTACAGTGCCGGTAAGTCCATATAAAATACTGTACTCTTACGTAGCCCTACATTGCCAGAAATGCGCGGCCATCCCATAGTTGGAATAGCGAAAATGTTTCATAATTCGTTTAATTGGATGTGTACATTCTCTATGGGGATAAGCCAAAACTACAAGCTACCCAACTTCCGATCATCTAGACTTCTTTGATACAATAAAAGGAAGCACCTGATGATTTACGACTATCCATACTGCATGCACAGAATTTACTGTTTTAGCAAACCATAGATATTAGAGCGCGGGGGGAAATGGATTGGAAACGGTCACGTGACCTCCATATACCTTAGTGTTGACGTCACACTTCCCGTCTGCACATGCGTGTCACTGCCAGCATACAGTATACAGTTTACTACTATCCTATACAGTGTATATACTAAGGCATGCTATGTTATGGTAAAGGGTAGAATAGGTACATGTCATCATCATAAAACAGGTAGTGGTCATCAAAATCGTTGGTTATTACCACGCGGCTGCACGGGTGAAAAGGTGAGCCCAATTTCTTTGTTTTGCATGCTTGTGGAGTTTTTATGAGATTTCTATACAATCTTGTCAGCTTTGAATGATACCAATAGGTTTATTTTGTCAAATGTCATTGCGCTGTCTTGTTCAAGGACAGTAATATATTGGGTTGAGAGTCTAATTTTAGCGCTGACAATACAGAATGATTGGCTGCTGTGGGGAGTTTTTATGACCCCTGAGCTGACATATAAGGGTCTTTTATTGAGCCCACTTCCCATTATTGGCCTGTAAAAGAGCATTGTAACCTTGAATCAATTTATATTAATAGGAATACCTCAGTAGATCATGTAATACTTCATTGTTTATGTAGAGAGTGATGGGTTATAGAAAATTTCGACTTACGAAGCGTAAGAATGCAGAACGGAGGAGGCTTTCATCTCGTAATCTAAAAACCATTGCTGGGCGGCCTTCTAAGCACCAAAAGAAGTATGTTCAACGTGCTAATACTGCTGCTATAACGGAAGAGGTGTGTAGAATTATTTATATCATGAATGTATCGCATTGATGTTCACTATCTATACATATCCAGGTTCCATCAATTGCCGATATACGGTCTCATTTAAAGCTTCCCTCAAGCAAATGGACGGATCAATCGAAGAGTCTATCAAATGAAATAAAGCTTTGCAAATTAGGAGACCGTACAAGACCGAGTGGTGTTGATGGTGTCGTCGTGTTAACATTTGTTATCAAGGGTGATCGTAGCTGGATATTGAATGTTCATGGACGACCTGTTACCCAGTGTTCAGCGATTAGCCATTTCCCCCAACTCGTGACACCCGAGAATGTGAACGACCAGTTGCAATATTTGGATAGGTTGAAAGTTTGTGCTGCTCATCCTGATGAACGATTTTTACAAATGGCAAAGGAAAAGAAGAGCTTTAAAGAAGGCCAAGTATCTGCTAGTATTGATGATGTTGCTGATGTTACTCTGAATGGTGATACATACTGCTGCACATTACGTACTGCGTCATGTCAGATGTTAGTACCAACTGGAAAATGTGCAAATTGTGTCTCATATCGGGCTACACTTAGGACGATGCATACCCGTTGGCAAAAAATTACTGCATCAAGCCCATCAAAGTACACTAGCACTAGTAGTCGTACTAACTTTAGGTATCTGACAACCCCACAAAAAAAGAAAAGAATGACCTCATTACGAGCTCGAGTCACCTCCGCAGAGCGTAAAGTCAACAATCTTATGAAGAAGATAAAGGACTCCACTGACGCTCAAGGGGTCACTGTTGATGATTGTCTTCATCAAGATCTTTCACAAATAATAGAAGAGCACACACCATCGATTATTGAACAGTTTCCAGAAGGATCATTCAAACGATTATTTTGGGAGCAACAAAGAGAGGCATTGAGGGGTAATTCACGACAGATGAGATGGCACCCAACCATGATCAAGTGGTGCCTAAACATCAAACTTCGTTCATCTGCTGCTTACGAAGCTATTCGTGATTCTGGATTTATTTCTTTGCCTTCTAGTCGTACACTACGAGACTACACGCATCATATGAAGAGCGGTACTGGATTCCTACCTGAAGTCACCGAGCAACTCTTCAAAGAAGTGAAAATGGACACTCTCAAACTCCATGAAAAGCATGTGGCTGTATGTTTTGATGAAGTACGTATCAAAGATAACTTAGTATACGATAAACATGGTCTTCAACTTATTGGCTACGTAGACATTGGTGATATTAATAATGAACTTCTCAAGTTCGAGCGATCATGCAGTGACGACAGCAATGAAACGTCAGGCTCTCCACTACCTGTAGCCAAACATATGTTAGTATTCATGGTCAGAGGTCTCTTCATAGACCTCAAATTTCCTTACGCCCAATTTGCCACACATAGTCTCACAGCCGATATGTTGTTTCCACTTGCCTGGGAAGCTGTACAGAGGCTTGAAGCAGCTGATTTTAAAGTTGTCGCTTTCGTGTGTGACGGAGCATCACAAAATCGAAAGTTCTTTCGTATGCACTCGAATTCCAAGGAAACGGTGTACAAGACGAACAATCCGTATGCAGGCGAACCTCGACCGATATATTTCTTTTCAGATGCTCCACATCTTATTAAAACAGTTAGAAACTGTTGGGCCAACTCATTCGCACACTCCAATAGTCGTGCCATGTGGGTAAGCAGTACACATTATGTATAGATTATTATGTGTATGTTCCATTAAATACACACCAGGTACTAAAATTAATTTACATGTACACATAATGATTAGATCAATGGGCAGCACATTAGCTGGCTTCATCTGACGAGTTTGAATGACAAGTGCACTACTAGAGCAGGGTTGTCTATGCTACCTAAGATTAAGTCGGAGCATCTTCGTTTAAATTCATACTCTCGTATGAAAGTTTATCTTGCTTCTCAGGTAAGCTTTATACATTTTTGGTATTAGCTACATGGTGTATCTATAATGCTATTATACTCATATCCAGGTACTAAGTGCTAGTGTTGCCAAAGCCCTCGAGTACTATAACGATCCAGCAACAAAAGAAACGCAGAGATTTTGTCAAATGTTTGATCGTTTATTTGATTGCCTCAATGTACGATCATATACAGAGGGTCGAAAGAAGAGAAAACCAGATCTACTCCCCTACCGGACTGTTAAGGATACCCGTTTTGAGGTGAATTATTCATTATTTTTGGATTATTGATGCAAAATGTGAGCATTTATTTTTATTATAGTGGCTTAAGGATGATTTTTTGGGGTATTTAGCCGAGTGGAACAAAAGTGTTTCTGACCAAGCGGGATTTACTGCAGCACAGAAGCAACAGATGATGCTTAGCAGAGAGACAGTGGAAGGGCTGACAATGACAGGTTTGTGGTTGTGTATGTTTCTTGGTGTATAATAAAGCTATACCTTCATACATGGGTGGCTTAACATCTTCCTCTGCCAATATCATACAAGTTATCGAGATAATTTTTTTATTTTAGTGAATTCATTCCTTGATGTCAGCCAGTATCTACTGTCCTACCCTGGGGTGAGGGCTGTATTTAGTGAGCGCTTCAATCAGGATCCCCTAGAAAGTTTTTTTGGTAAACAGAGATCACATGGGGGCCGCTGTGACAACCCAACTGTCAAGGATTTTGTGTATAATACCACATCACTGCGACTGCAAGGGGCTTTGGCTAAAGATCCAGTTCGGGGAAACTGCCGACGACGGGTCCGGGACAGTAAGCAGGCTGACTTGATCGATAGCACTCCACTCCCCAAGCGTAAACGTTACTCTGCAAAGAAGTAGTGGTATATGTACCTTGTACTCCACAATGTCATAATAATTATTAGTATATTATATAACATTGTCCACAACTGTATACATCCATATGTCATGTACATGTACATGTACTATTGTACACAAATCACATAAAATTAATAACAGTCATTCAATTGCCAATCAAATCACTTTTTGGAGGTTTTCCCCCTTTTCAGTCCTTTGCGAAGACCAGGCTTGGATTTGGTTGCTGTATCACTGAATTTTTTCTGCTGTTCAACCCACGAACCTGTGATGGAGAAACCTCTAATATTTATCCATAGTGTTATGATATCACTGAGCACTTCGGGTGACTCCTCATCGTCCAAGTCTATGGACAACATAGACCAATGAAAAAGGATGTCCTCATCTAATATAAGCTTCTTGACAACATCTTTTTGGTCTTGACTTGTATGTAGGTATGATTTGAGAGCGTGTCGAGTGCTCTTTTCGATGACCAAAAAGAAATCAAAAGCTGAATCACTCACTTCGAAGGCACCACCTCGATTCATGCATTCAAACCACTTCCTTGCGTACCCATAAAAAGTATCTTCGTAGGCACCAATAGCCATGTGTAGTAGACACTGAACAAATGAAGCATACTTTTCCCCCTTTCTCTTTTCGTAACGATGGATGAGAGTTACAGGTACATACCCACACGCATACATGATAATGTTCTTTTCATCCTCAGTGATCGCTTCATCGAGACCTTTGCAAAGCGAATGTGTAGATTTATTAGGAAACAATAGCTTCATCTTGGTTTCAAAGATGTGTTGGGTGACAGACTGAAGGAGTAAAGCATTAGTCCCAAATATGTTTAGCTTTGAAAGAAAATCACCCCAAAGCCTGTTGATACTTGTACATCGTAGTTGATGAAATTTAGACCATGCTTTCTCCCTCTGTAGCGTACAACTTGCTGCCTTGGACGCTTCCTGAAGTATGCTATCTATAGTCTTGAACAGTGTAGCTGTAAATTCAGAAATGGTAGCTTTGTCTGCCTCCTCCTGTGCCGGATTGAAATTTGGTCACTAGTCGCTTGCCAAACTCTTGTAGTTTCCTGCAAGTATCAGATTTGAGATTCAAGTCTTTCTGTGCAAGCACTGTGGTGATAGAGTGCTTCAAATCTGGTGTTTGATCGCATGCACCTGCCATAACTGTACTATGGGTAAGTACAAGTGTTGGCGCGTTTCCCGCGCCAGCACTGTACGCGCGATAGGCGCGCGCGAGCAGCGCACTAGCGATTACAGGAAGTCACATGACGGAGACACGGATCAAACACGACATTTCTATGAATATCATTACGTTTCCAATCCATTTCCCCCCGCGCTCTAATATCTATGCTCGGAGCAAACGTACTTGATCAACTTGTCCATAGACAGCAATACATTTTTGCTGAAGTGCCTGTAAACCTGCACGATTTTGCATCACTAGTAGCCTAAAATTCCGACTTCCGATCATCTAGACTACTTATTTAGCTATGAAACCACGTAGATCTAGCCTAAATCTCACTTCACTGCCATTTTAAAATTTTATTTTGCAAGGGCAAAGTTCAGCAATATTGCAGAATTTTTGCTGACTCGGCAGTTAGTGACGTCATGACCTTTGAACTGGTCTACAGCTGAGACCCTGAATCGTGGACAGGACTCCTGCGAGTGTCAAGATCAAGTCTCTGTTGACTATTTAGATTGAAAATAGTTGAGATTAGGCTACTTTAGTGTAGTTATCATCTATCAGTAGCTAGATTTTGCCGTCAAGTGTAAAATATCATTGTTGAACTGCACTGATCTGCTGTGGACTACAATATTTTATCACAAACGGCGATTGAAGGTACTATCTAGCTATTTTTAAATTAAATTACATTGTAGGAGCCTACAAAGACCTGATTATAATGATAAATAAGTTGATTTTCGTCGATCATGAAATTTATAATGATATTCATGACTTCTTGTACGCTTGTAATTAGTAATTACAAGGGCTTGTATAATGCAAACATATGGATGTCCGCTGCTCCATAGGGCATTTCTGGCAACGAGTCCCCGCCCCCTCCTGCATATGGCAATATAAATTTGTACATAAATTTGCCGGTACTCTAGACACTGCGTTTAATAATAGCTAGAATTGTGTATAGCTATGCAAACGGACACTTTTGTATGGAGTTTGACCTTCAAGCTATTATTAGCTACTGGTGTTTGTCAACTCTTTGAGCATTTGTGATCAGTCGTTAATCGAAACAGAAGCCTGGAGAGATCACCATGCTATGCTATAGGCCATATGTACATGTAGGTGAGCTGCATGGGTATTCTGGTAATTCTAGCATACAAATTGTATTCTGTGGATTTTATAGCTAGGTATACCGTATTACCTCTAATTTAACGGACACCAGAAAAATAATTATTTTGGCCAATGTCCGCTATGATTAGAGCACACGAAAATATTTGGCATTCGTAAGTGTCCGATAAATTAGAACACGCTTTCACGCATGTGCATGCATTCGGTCAAATGGACGTGCGATCGAGCAGCTGCAGAGATTGAGAATATGAGACGGTACCTGGAGCTCCCTATTCATGGTGGGAAAGAAAACAACTCGCCTCTTTCAGTACCACCAAAGAAGCAGCTGTCCATTGCAAATTTTGCTCGATCAGTACCACGCTAGCACGAGCTGTCCAACGATGTCCGGATAATAATTAGAACAACAAAAATTCAAACTTTATTGACTGTCTGTCCGGTGTAATTAGAGGTAAACAAATAATTCGAAATGGTATCCGGATAATTAGAGATGTGCGTTAAATTAGAGGCAATACGGTAATAAGAATTTGGACCAAAAAAAATTCCTGCTATATGGTATATATTGCTATACAATGGCAGACATACTCTAATCAGAACAGATGATCAAACCTTTATTTGAATGTATATTTACGTAGTTATGACGTTGTGTGTTTGTGTGTATAATAGAATGCAAATAATTTGTCAAATGTGTTCTGTGTAAGGAGCCATTTGGACATGGAGGTGATCTTTTAGTAGTATAACTTTATAAAGCCATTTGGGCATGAAGGTGATTACTTAGTATATTATGTGTACTGGGTGTTGAGCCATTTGAGCATGGAGGTGAGATCTTAGTATGCGTACTATGTATAAGAGCCATTTGGGCATGGAGCAGATTTCTTAGCATGTGTACTGTGTGTTGAGCCATTTGTGCATGGAGCTGATTTCTTAGCATGTGTACTGTGTGTTGAGGCATTTGTGCATGGAGCTGATTTCTTAGCATGTGTACTGTGTGTTGAGCCATTTGTGCATGGAACTGATTTCTTAGTATATGTACTGTGTGTTGAGCCATTTGGGCATGGAGGTGATCTCTTAGTATACATGCGTACTGTGTATAAGAGCAATTTGGGCATGGAGCTGATTTCTTAGCATGTGTACTGTGTGTTGAGCCATTTGGGCATGGAGCTGATTTCTTAGCATTTGTACTGTGTGTTGAGCCATTTGGGCATAGAACTGATTTCTTAGTATATGTACTGTGTGTTGAGCAATTTGTGCATGGAGCTGATTTCTTAGCATGTGTACTGTGTGTTGAGCCATTTGGGCATGGAGGTGATCTCTTAGTATGCGTACTGTGTATAAGAGCCATTTGGGCATGGAGCTGATCTCTTAGTATGCGTACTGTGTATAAGAGCCATTTGGGCATGGAGCTGATCTCTTAGCATGCGTACTGTGTGTTGAGCCATTTGGGCATGGAGCTGATCTCTTAGCATGCGTACTGTGTGTTGAGCCATTTGGGCATGGAGCTGATCTCTTAGCATGCGTACTGTGTGTTGAGCCATTTGGGCATGGAGCTGATCTCTTAGCATGCGTACTGTGTGTTGAGCCATTTGGGCATGGAGCTGATCTCTTAGCATGCGTACTGTGTGTTGAGCCATTTGGGCATGGAGCTGATTTCTTAGCATTTGTACTGTGTGTTGAGCCATTTGGGCATAGAACTGATTTCTTAGGATATGTACTGTGTGTTGAGCAATTTGTGCATGGAGCTGATTTCTTAGCATGTGTACTGTGTGTTGAGCCATTTGGGCATGGAGGTGATCTCTTAGTATGCGTACTGTGTATAAGAGCCATTTGGGCATGGAGCTGATCTCTTAGTATGCGTACTGTGTATAAGAGCCATTTGGGCATGGAGCTGATCTCTTAGCATGCGTACTGTGTGTTGAGCCATTTGGGCATGGAGCTGATCTCTTAGCATGCGTACTGTGTGTTGAGCCATTTGGGCATGGAGCTGATCTCTTAGCATGCGTACTGTGTGTTGAGCCATTTGGGCATGGAGCTGATCTCTTAGCATGCGTACTGTGTGTTGAGCCATTTGGGCATGGAGCTGATCTCTTAGCATGCGTACTGTGTGTTGAGCCATTTGGGAATGGAGCTGATCTCTTAGCATGCGTACTGTGTGTTGAGCCATTTGGGCATGGAGGTGATCTCTTAGTATGCGTACTGTGTATAAGAGCCATTTGGGCATGGAGCTGATCTCTTAGTATGCGTACTGTGTATAAGAGCCATTTGGGCATGGAGCTGATCTCTTAGCATGCGTACTGTGTGTTGAGCCATTTGGGCATGGAGCTGATCTCTTAGCATGCGTACTGTGTGTTGAGCCATTTGGGCATGGAACTGATCTCTTAGCATGCGTACTGTGTGTTGAGCCATTTGTGCTGATTTCTTAGCATGCGTACTGTGTGTTGAGCCATTTGGGCATGGAGCTGTATATGTACTGTGTGTTGAGCCATTTGGGCATGGAGGTGATCTCTTAGTATGCGTACTGTGTGTTGAGCCATTTGGGCATGGAGCTGATCTCTTAGTATGCGTACTGTGTATAAGAGCCATTTGGGCATGGAGCTGATCTCTTAGCATGCGTACTGTGTGTTGAGCCATTTGGGCATGGAGCTGATCTCTTAGCATGCGTACTGTGTGTTGAGCCATTTGGGCATGGAGCTGATCTCTTAGCATGCGTACTGTGTGTTGAGCCATTTGGGCATGGAACTGATCTCTTAGCATGCGTACTGTGTGTTGAGCCATTTGTGCTGATTTCTTAGCATGCGTACTGTGTGTTGAGCCATTTGGGCATGGAGCTGTATATGTACTGTGTGTTGAGCCATTTGGGCATGGAGGTGATCTCTTAGTATGCGTACTGTGTATAAGAGCCATTTGGGCATGGAGCTGATTTCTTAGCATGTGTACTGTGTGTTGAGCCATTTGGGCATGGAGCTGATTTCTTAGCATGTGTACTGTGTGTTGAGCCATTTGTGCATGGAGCTGATTTCTTAGCATGTGTACTGTGTGTTGAGCCATTTGGGCATGGAGCTGTATATGTACTGTGTGTTGAGCCATTTGGGCATGGAACTGATCTCTTAGCATGCGTACTGTGTGTTGAGCCATTTGTGCTGATTTCTTAGCATGCGTACTGTGTGTTGAGCCATTTGGGCATGGAGCTGTATATGTACTGTGTGTTGAGCCATTTGGGCATGGAGGTGATCTCTTAGTATGCGTACTGTGTATAAGAGCCATTTGGGCATGGAGCTGATTTCTTAGCATGTGTACTGTGTGTTGAGCCATTTGGGCATGGAGCTGATTTCTTAGCATGTGTACTGTGTGTTGAGCCATTTGTGCATGGAGCTGATTTCTTAGCATGTGTACTGTGTGTTGAGCCATTTGGGCATGGAGCTGTATATGTACTGTGTGTTGAGCCATTTGGGCATGGAGGTGATCTCTTAGTATGCGTACTGTGTATAAGAGCCATTTGGGAATGGAGCTGATTTCTTAGCATGTGTACTGTGTGTTGAGCCATTTGTGCATGGAGCTGATTTCTTAGCGTGTGTACTGCGTGTTGAGCCATTTGGGCATGGAGCTGTATATGTACTGTGTGTTGAGCCATTTGGGCATGGAGGTGATCTCTTAGTATGCGTACTGTGTATAAGAGCCATTTGGGAATGGAGCTGATTTCTTAGCATGTGTACTGTGTGTTGAGCCATTTGTGCATGGAGCTGATTTGTTTGCATGTGTACTGTGTGTTGAGCCATTTGGGCATGGAGGTGATCTCTTAGTATGCGTACTGTGTATATAGAGCCATTTGGGCATGGAGGTGATCTCTTAGCATTTAGTAGCAGCTACCATAGCAACATAATCTTCAACCCCAAATTGTGGGATAGTTAGAGGTGATAAAGGGTCATTAAGTATGTTAACGGGTCAATAGTGACTGCTACCAAAATAGTTAGATGTTGGTTTTGCATATTCTACGAAGAGATGATCTCTTGGCATATGTTCTGTGTATATAGAGCCATTTGGGCATGGAGCTAATATCTTAGTATATATGTGTGCTACGCAAAGAGCCATTTGGATATGGAACTGATTTCTTAGCATGTGTACTGTGTGTTGAGCCATTTGGGCATGGAACTGATTTTTTAGCATGCGTACTGTGTATATAAAACCATTTGGGCATGGAGGTGATCTTGTGAAGTTTGACCAGCCTAACTGGCCAGAGATAATAATATGCAGCTTATAGATACACACTTGATTTTCAAGATTTAGTCATAGATATGCTCCATCAAGGCCCTGAGTTTTCTCATAATTACCTCATAGGTTTCATCATAATTATACCTAATATCACAAAACAGTAAATTGCTACTGGGGATGTAATGTGTAGCTATTTGATGTTAACATTGTCATAATTTTATCTTTGAATGTACAGGCACACTGGTTCCTGATGACATATTAACTTTGATAACCTTCAGCAGAGAAACTTATTAAATTTTAATTCTGATATGCATCATTTTGTCCATTAGTATGTACAGTGGAATCCCACTTAATGGACACCCCTCAACGGCGGACACCTGCGATATACGAACAATTTTGAATGTCCGGATTGTATTTCCATAGACTTCAATAATATATTCAAGCCCTCTTAACAGTGGACATCTGCGCAAGCAGTGCACAACAGTGTACAAGTTGGAAACTCTTGGAAATGAACCACTTTCGTGCTGTGCCTGCTACTCTGTATAACAGACACTAATTTTGGTCCCATTCGAGCCTGCTGCATAGTAATGACCAACCTCGCATAACGGACAGTTAGGCCACACCCATCATTAAACTCGGTCGGTTTCAGCAACCAGTAACTACAGTAAAGCCTAAATATTATGTCTCAAATTCCTACTTAGGAGCTGTCAGTTGACAGATCTCTCATCAATACGGTCTTTTTCGTCCTCAGTAGTGCTTTATCATAGCTGGCTGCGATTGTAGGAGGGGCATGGTCAACCACTAACTCCTGAGCTAAGGACACCTCACTACAGCGGACAAAATTTTTGGTCCCAATGGTGTCCGCTTTAGAGGGGTTCCACTATATATGTAGTTGTAGCTATATAATATACCATAATAATATTATAATATCATATTTTGACTGTAATACTATATATACTATTCATGATAATTATAATGCACATCAGTTTCTGATGACAAAGTGACTTCAATAACCTGCAGTAGAGAACAGCATTCACTGGACATCATGAACTTTTTTTGTGCTGTATAAAAATTATATATTATGCTTTAATATGAGGCTATAATAATATAGCTAATACCGGTAATATGTATTAAGATATTATTATGTATATTTATATAAATTAAATTATTATGTATGCTCCACCAAGCATTGTATTATATCTGGTGGTCTATCACACAGGCAATAATAATTATTATTATTATTACACTTTTTTTTTTAATGTGCGTAGCGAATATTCCTGCGCACTTCTTTAATGTGCGTAGCGAATATTTCTGCCAATTAAGTTTACGCATATGGAAGGGGTCGTCAAAGTATTCGGTAATTCAGTGATCACGGAGTTAATGATGCGGCCGAGCCATTCCAGCACGGAGCCACTACAGCACGCTACAATAGCAGTAGCTCTGGTGGAATGGGCAGTGAAATCAGTGGATACTCCTGCCATTCTCAATGTCTCCTTAAGCCATCGTGCAACCGTGGCTGGAGTGACTGGATGATGTGGTTTGTTGATAGATAGGAATAGTTGGTTCCTATTCTGATCAGCTCTCCAATCTGCTGTAATGAATTGAACTTGTTGCTACATGCAATAATAATAGTAACGGTTTTGTATTGTTGTGTGTATCAGATTATTTGTGCTAATGTTATGTTATTCATGCCTTTGATTTGTGGTTATCATACTGTATTATGAATGTTGCTTTCTCGTGTATCACTATCATAATCAATGTTGTTGGTTTATGTAGTTGTATTACACTTTGTGAACCTAGCCCGCCATACAGGGGCTCAGGTGATCGTCATGTGACAGTTAGTCCGGACCTGAGTTGTGCTGATTCATACTGTGTGTTGTGTGCTACGAATATAATCGTGTTGTGAACTGTTCTAAAGTGTTTATAAACATTGAACTCCGTGAACTAAGTACGGGGATAGCGACAACTCTAGCAGCACGGGTTGAGTCATTACATTTGGCGTAGTCGGCAGGATCACGGTCTGACGTGGAGAATCATGGCGACGGTGGCGGAGCTCCGCCCACACCGGAAGCAACGACTGCGAGACCCCCACGCCCCTTGATAACCCCTGATGCCTTCTCTGGAGACGGCAATTGGGACGAATGGATTGAGCACTTTGAGGGCTCAGCACAAGTCAATGGGTGGGATGATGCCACCAAGCTGTTATGGCTTCGAGTGAGGCTGACTGGCAGAGCACAGACCGCGTGGAAACGGCTGTCAACAGAAGCAAGGTCAACGTATGCAGGAGCCAAGGGTGCTCTCCGTAAGCGTTTTGAACGGATAGCAAGCGGGAGCTGTATGCAGCGGAGTTCCATTCCCGGAAGCGCCGCCAGACAGAGTCATGGGGGGACCTTGCCGATGAATTGAGAATTTTGGCCGATCGTGCCTTCCCAGAATTGCAGGACGAAGCCCGTGAGAAGCTGTCATTGGATCGATATCTGAGCCAGATTGATAACTCCCAGATTGCGTTCAACGTTCGACAACAACGCCCGAAAACCCTCAATGATGCAGTAGCACACACTCTGGAACTTGAATCATACCTGAAAGAGCAGCCTCCCAAGGTGGCTGCCCCAGTAGTACCAGCAGAGGTGGCCGCCGTCCGGACGCAACAAGACACCATTGTTGAGATGTTACGATCGCTGACTGAGCGGTTAGATCGGCTGGAAGCAGGTGGCAGCCAACCGACACGGAAACCCAGCACCCCATCAACCAATCCCGGAGGCCCCATCATATGCCGAGGATGTGGTCAGGAGGGCCATTACGTCAGGGGCTGTGCTGCTAAGCGCGGACGACCTCGACCGGGAAACTGAGTACCCCCGACACCAGGGACCGGGTGTCGGAGGGTGATTCCAAAATGGTCCAACGTAATGGTCAGTGCCTATTAGCTGTTAATCCCACCTCTGCATACCATGTTACAGGACATCTTAACAATATACCAGTGAATTTTATGCTTGATACAGAGGCACCTGTGAGTCTGATCCGAAAGGATGTGTTTGACCAAGCCCAGGGTGAGCTCGTTCCATTGGCTGGAGATGGACTTGTTGGCATTGAGGGGACTCCCCTGGACATCCACGGTATGGCTACTGTTGAGATAGGGTTACGGGGGAAGCTACTCTCCTGTGAGGTGGTTGTCGCCAGCGCAATCAAAGCCGAAGCTATTCTGGGTGTGGATTTCCTTGAACAAAACGGCTGTGTCATCAATGCTGCTAAGAGAACTCTGCACCTACATGGCCTTGCTATTCCGGTGACGACCAGACCCAGTCCAGAGGTTGTGCAAGCAAGTGTCATACTCCAAGAGACCCTGCGGATCCCTGCCCTGAGTGAGGTGGAAGTAATGGTCAACCCTTGGAGGATGGAACATGGCTTCTTGAGGGTATGTCTGACAAGAATTTGCCATTTTTAATTGCTAGAACCTTGGGTAACCCAGTGGTTGGAGGGGGAGCCTCATGCATGCTGGCTCGATTGATGAATCCCACTTCAGGAGAGATTACAATTCATAAGGGGACAAGGGTTGGCCAAGTTGAACGGGTGGAAGAGGAGTCGGTATCAGCCCTCACAACCACTGACAGAGGGGAAACCCCAGGTCATATGGACGCGACCCCCTCCCCTGAAAAGAGGCAGATGCTGTGGAGCATAGTTGAAGGGACTGGGGAGAACCCTTGGGTCAGCAGAGAGAGAACATTTTTATGGTCTCCTCTTAGAGTATAGTGACGTTTTCGCAAGTAGTGATGCTGATCTGGGCCGCACGGGTAGATTAAAGCACTCCATTGACACTATGGGCAGCCATCCTATTCGTCAACCTTTCCGGAGGGTGCCCCCACCCCAACGAGAGGAAATGCATCGACTTTTAAATGACATGTTGGAGAGAGATGTGATACAGCCCTCAGCTAGCCCATGGGCCTCACCCGTCGTTTTGGTCCGTAAAAAAGATGGGTCACTGCGGTTTTGCATCGATTACCGCAGACTAAATGCAGTTACTCGAAAAGACGCCTATCCCCTCCCGCGGATAGATGATACCCTTGAGACACTGGCAGGGTCTCATTGGTTTACCACCTCAGACCTGCTTAGTGGCTACTGGCAGGTGGAGATGGCCAAGGAGGACCGAGAAAAAACCGCCTTTTGTACGCAGGAGGGACTATTCGAGTTCAAGGTCATGCCCTTTGGCCTCTGTAATGCGCCTGCAACATTCCAGAGGCTAATGGACCTCATTCTAGCTGGAGTGCAGTGGTCCACCTGTCTGGTCTACATTGACGACATCGTCATCCCCGGGAGGACCTCTGAAGAGCACATGGGCAACCTGCGAGTTGTACTTCAAAAGTTGAGAGAAGCAGGTCTCCGCCTCAAGCTGTCCAAGTGCAGCTTCTTCCAGAGACAGGTTGGCTACCTGGGTCACATAGTGTCCAGAGAAGGAGTAGCCACTGATCCAGCTAAGACTGAGAAGGTGGCAGCCTGGCCTTGTCCTACCTCCGTCACCGAAGTTCAGCAATTTCTGGGCCTAGCTAGCTATTATCGCCGTTTCATTAGGAACTTTGCAGAGATAGCTAAGCCCTTACATCGACTGACGGAAAAAGCGCAAGGTTTTCAGTGGACCAACCAATGTGACGATGCCTTCCGGGAACTCAAACAACGCCTCACATCTGCACCAATCCTAGCTTTCCCCGACTTTAGCCAGCCGTTCATATTAGACACAGATGCGAGTCAGACTGGAATCGGAGCCGTCCTCTCTCAGGTCCAAGAGGGGCAAGAAAGGGTTGTGGCCTATGCCAGCCGCACTCTCAGTAAGGCCGAAAGGAGGTACTGTGTGACTCGCCGTGAGTTGCTTGCTGTAGTGACGTATGTCCAGCACTTTCGCCACTACCTCTTGGGACGCCGTTTTGAGCTGAGGACAGACCATGGTTCCCTTACCTGGCTTCAGGGTTTCAAGGAACCCGAAGGACAGCTGGCGAGATGGCTGGAGCGTCTCCAAGAGTTTGATTTCAAAATTATCCATCGTCGTGGGAAGCAGCATGGAAACGCGGATGCGCTATCCCGGAGACCTTGCCCACAGTGTGGGCGCACTCACGAAGGTGGCGAAACAGAGAGAGTGGAGATTTGTTCAGTGACGCAAAAGCCACAAACACACGACATACGTGAGCTACAGCTGGAGGATGATGTGGTAGGACCAGTACTTACCGCCAAGATAGATAATCAGAAGCCGACGGAAGATCAGTTGAAGGGAAGGAGCCATGACTTTCGGCAGCTGATACAATTGTGGGATCAGCTGGTGATCAAAGAAGGTGTACTGTATAGGAACTATGAAGATGCACACGGCCTGGGACAACATTTGCAGTTGATCGTTCCCAAGCAGAGTAGAGAGGAGATTCTTCGAGACATGCACGGTGGAGCGCTGGGGGGTCATCTTGGTGAAGCCAAGACCTTGAGTCGCGTAAAGGAGCGGTTCTATTGGCCAGGCCACTCTGAGGATGTGAAATTGTGGTGCAAGAACTGCCCTGACTGTGCAGCCCGAAAAACACCGGCTCCGAAGCGAAAGGCCCCATTGCAAAAGTTTGAGTGTGGGCATCCGATGCAGATTGTTGCTACTGACATAGTTGGTCCTTTCCCTGAAAGCGAACAAGGAAACACGTATGTGCTCGTGGCATCTGACTATTTTACCCGATGGGTCGAGGCCTATGCCATACCAAATCAGGAAGCAACCACAGTGGCGAACAAACTGGTTGAAGAAATGTTCTGCAGGTTCGCCATCCCCGAACAGCTACACTCCGACCAAGGGCGGCAGTTCGAGTCGGAGTTGGTACAGGAAGTTAGCCGGATTCTTCAAATCAACAAGACACGTACGACGCCCTACCACCCCCAGTCCGACGGGTTGGTCGAGCGGTTCAATAGGACGCTGTTGAACATGTTAGCCACTACCGTCCGTGGCCACCCGTGGGACTGGGAGAACCATCTGCGTAAGCTGTGCATGGCGTACAACACGAGCGTCCACCCAGCAACGGGTTTCACTCCGTTTCAGCTTATGTTTGGACGTCAGGCCAGACTGCCTATGGATGTGGTCTATGGCAGCCCCACTCCAGAGCCTCGTTCGACAAGTGAGTATGCTGCCCAGTTGAAGGAAACGTTGGAGCAGTCATATCAGACTGTTCGTGAACATTTTCAGTCAGAAGCTAAGAGGCAGAAAGAGATATACAGTAAGAAAGTTCATGGAAACCAGTTCAACCAGGGTGATCTGGTATGGCTTCATAGTCCTGTGGTGCCCCGCGGTCAGTCAAGGAAGCTACACTGCCCATGGACTGGTCCTTTCAAAGTTGTGAAACGCCTCTCGGATGCAGTTTATAGGATTCAAGACACCCGGCCTAAGCGGAAGCGCTCTCGAATCGTGGTCCACTTCGATCGACTTAAGCCTTGTACCTCTAACCCTGAACCTCAGTCTGATTCAGAACCGACACGAAGGAGAGAGTCCAAGGACACTACGACAATCCCGCCAGCACATGGGGTTAATCTGAACGTTGATACAGACGACGATGAGGATGCAGATCCTGCTGACTGTCAAGGGGACCCAGATAATCCGGGTGATGTAATAATCGAACAGAACGAAGAACTTTTGGAACAAGGTGACAATTTGGAGGTGCAGGAACCCTCCCCTAGTTCGCCTATGGTGGAGCGAAGATACCCAGCCAGAGAGCGACACCCGCCTGAACGTTTTGGCACATAGAGCCCGGGACGTGCTCTTCTGGTGAGGGGGACAGTGTAATGAATTGAACTTGTTGCTACATGCAATAATAATAGTAACGGTTTTGTATTGTTGTGTGTATCAGATTATTTGTGCTAATGTTATGTTATTCATGCCTTTGATTTGTGGTTATCATACTGTATTATGAATGTTGCTTTCTCGTGTATCACTATCATAATCAATGTTGTTGGTTTATGTAGTTGTATTATACTTTGTGAACCTAGCCCGCCATACAGGGGCTCAGGTGATCGTCATGTGACAGTTAGTCCGGACCTGAGTTGTGCTGATTCATACTGTGTGTTGTGTGCTACGAATATAATCGTGTTGTGAACTGTTCTAAAGTGTTCATAAACATTGAACTCCGTGAACTAAGTACGGGGATAGCGACAACTCTAGCAGCACGGGTTGAGTCATTACACTGCTGTTCGTGTGAGGTACAGTTGCAAGGTGGTCACCGGGCAAACCGTCTCATCTTGGAAGGATGGATAGAAGGAAATAAAATGTCGGTCTGGTCTAGCTGATTTCGTCAGTGTCACCAGTTGAAACTCTGCACCTTTTGGGGTCAAAGATAGGTATCTCACATCGAGAGCACACAGGTCGGATGCTCTATCGGCATTCGATAATGCCAGTAACATAGAAAGCTTGAGGGTGAGATCCTTTACCGACAGATCAGCAGTTGGTCCTTTTTGTTTCAACGATCCCACATGAGATACGCACCAGGAATCCAGTCTGTTGAAAATAAAACTGTACGCTACGTATATGTAGATACCTGAGCAAGAAATAAACGAGTGACAATCTGGTATTCACGTTATCAGCCACTTACAGGGTTAGGCCTGGCACACGGTGTTTAAACCTCTACGATCCGACATGAGATACGCACCAGGAATCCAGTCTGTTGAAAATAAAACTGTACGCTACGTATATGTAGATACCTGAGCAAGAAATAAACAAGTGACAGTCTGGTATTCACGTTATCAGCCACTTACAGGGTTAGCCTGGCACACGGTGTTTAAATCTCTACAATCCGACATGAGATACGCACCAGGAATCCAATCTGTTGAAAATAAAACTGTACGCTACGTATACAGTAGTTTCCTCGCTAAATACCGGCCGGAGAGATACCAGTCATGGTCGATCACAGAGACTCAGGACCAGAACAGCCACCGACCTGGTCAGCTTTGTCAGAAGGATTTGAATCCATGTAGTCACGTGTCGTATTGCACGTATTATATTAATGGCCGGCCGGCATGGCAGCGCGCGCCGTGACAAGACTGCAAAATTTGGCGCGAACTTGTGACCGCGAATCCTCGACCCGACAAATGCTCATGATGCTCGAGATATGGGTGCCTCTAAAGGAGTCCGGCGAGAAGAGAGCGCGAAATAGTATCAAGCAGGGACTACTAAAGACAGGAGAACGAAGTTGAGCAAGTTTCACAATAATAATAATTATGAGTAGTTCGGGAGCTTCAAGTGTGTAGCGAAACAGTGGCTGTATGATCATGTGTGTAGCATGCTTGTTGTATAACGTATACCAATGTTAATTATTATGCCCCACCCACCTACACAGGAAACTTGCAAGTGTACCAAACCAAGTACGCTTCATGAAAGTTCTCTCCTAGCATGAAGTTTATTGTCAGAGTTATGTATTATATTCCTTGGCTACATGCATTAGTAGTGACGATAGCGGCAAAATTAATATTATGTTAGTTATGACAAAATGTTGTGCTGAACATTCACAATGCATTGTGTAAGGGTAGAGAGAACAAAGTTAACATGTTCAGTTGACAATAGCAGACTCTATTGCTTGTCCGTGGAACAGCAAAATGCTACACCAAATATTCCCCCCAAATAGCACCCGAGGTCGACGTCAGGAGGGGGGTGTGCAATCATCCGCCAGTGACATCTATGCATAGGCATCCTGTCGAGTCCTGCAAAAAGAACATCATCATCCTTACTTCGTATTTTAAGTGGAGGCCTAGGGTTGTACTTCTTTATTTTTATACTGACTCGCACATAACTAGACACCAAATTATGTGCAACACAGATCCTAGGGTGTGCTTTATTATTTACGGAATGCTATTACATAATATGAATGTGCCTAGTATTACTAGCACTGTGGTTGGCTGAAACGGGTTTGGACAATAATCTTTGAACCTGTGTATGGCTGACTACATGCTGGTAATCATAATATTTCCTAGTACAGTGTGGGCAGCGTAGGGTTGATTCATATAGAGTGAGGTGTGTGAGGGATATGAATTATAGGTAACGAACTAGCAGTATAATTGGCTGAAACGGGTTTGGACATTATGATAGTCTTTGAACCTGTGTACGGCTGATTACATGCTGGTATACGCCTATAATTTCCTGGTACTGTGTGTGTGTTTGATTTCATACTGATATTATAGAGGGTGATTGAACCATAGGTACGTCGTGGCTAGTTAATTAAATCTAATAATAAGCTTTTATGTTTAACACTAGCACTGTGGTTGGCTGAAACGGGTTTGGACAATAGTCTTTGAACCTGTGTACGGCTGATTACATGCTGGTATATGCCTGTAATTTCCTGGTACTGTGTGTGTGTTTGATTTCATACTGATATAGAGGGTGATTGAACCATAGGTACGTCTGACTATTTAATTAAATCTAATAATAAGCTTTTATGTTTAGAACTAGCACTGTGGTTGGCTGAAACGGGTTTGGACAATAGTCTTGAACCTGTGTACGGCTGATTACATGCTGGTAAGCCTTTTGGTAGAATTAGAGTGGCTGAAACCAGGATGAATGAATGAATGAGGACCCCCCCCCCCATTAAATGATAATAATATGCTGTATATGTTTTAAATTATTAGTGTTTGTGTTTTCAGACTGCCATTCGTACTTCTCTATAGGCACTGAATATGTGACACTCATCTAGGAGAAAATGCCTCTCATTATTAAAAACTTGTTAGCACTGGAGGGTGATAATGGGGGGACTCGGTTAACAAGTCACATAAATTTATCCAATGATCGGGATCTGTATGATCTCAGACAGTAGCTATTGGATTATTAAAAAAGTACGCTGGGTTGTCATTACCTAATTGGCTCATCTGAGTGCACTACAATAAATACTGGTATACTATATAATTCTACATACCATGGAGACTGGAGTCTCAGATGATCTGTTCGACAATATCCAGGGAGAGAATGATCATCTTGCAAAGCAGGGACAGGTACTCACAGGGTATTTCTATTAAGAGCACACCTACTCACAATAAGATGGCATACTTAATGAATGTAATCAGCCGGCTTTCCGGCAAATCGGGCTGGATCGTACCGTCATTGACGCCTGCATGGCCGGGATATCATGACAATGGTTGGTAGACGTAGCTCAAAACATGGGGCGACTCGGGGTATGTACTCGGGCGGGATCGAGCCTGACTCGGCAGAGCAGCCGCGTGATTAGCTGAGCCTCACTGGCGGTGATCAGATATCTTCTCTGTGACAGTCTGACTGACATCGACAGCATACTCGTAGCGTCAATGCAAGAAAGATCTTCGTGAAGGTATTAATGTCGAGTTTTAATGATGTCAAATTATAACCTAGCCCCACCCCCTCCCAGCTGGAGAGAGAGGGAGGGGCTAGGACCAGCAGGGAATGGGAGGGGCAGGTACTGATAGTAAATAAGGGTTTGATATAAGCATATATTTATAGCAAGCATATACCATATGAGATTGAAATAAGAGTGTTATTGACTCCAGCTTATACCCTCTAACAAATTATATAAGAGTGTTATTGGCTCCAGCTTATATCCTTCTAACCATATAAGCTAGCTTGAAACAAGCTTATGTCACTATCACATATAAGCGGACTTATAACAGCTGAATAACAAACATATACTACCATACATATACTAGCTTATACTGCCAGTTTTTTTACAGTGTATAATGGTGCATGTGGTAAAAGGTCGTCAATAGAATGTGTACATCGATCGATGCTGGCCCCAGAAATCATGGAGATGGCGTCTAAGATCGACTCTCAACCTTGATAGCGACAAGTTTCGATGCTTCAATCACAGAGACGAACTCGAGAGCACAGTATTCCTTCCGAACTTCAGGTTGGTCGCGTTGCTACAGTCTCGCGCGGGCCAGCCCCTTGTGACAATGATGCGTGCTATATATAGCACAAGGCTATCCACCGCATTACGTAAGCCAAGAAAACACGTGAAGTTCAACCAATAGTGCTTCTCAGAGAAAGTAGCGCTCAGCTTGTAATCTATTCGCTGGATACACGCGTAAGATACTCTACATATTTACTGACTTTCAAGTCCCAGAAAGGCTCCAGCTAGCCTCGTCCCCAGGCCACTCCCAATGGTAACACTTTGCTAATGAAAAAAATTAATCTCCAATATAAAGATTCTATAGCTTTTCATTTGGAAAGAAAGTATCCCGGATCAGATTAGGCATTTATATAAGAGTTCTATTTTCTTGATATTGTTGTTGTTGCTTTTTGTAATTAATCAAGATTCTATAGAGAGAGCTGGATGAACTATACATGATAATTATTGTTACAGTACAAGGCCGTACATAGTAGTTTTCATGCAGGGGGGCAAATAAAACGATTGCGCGCATAGCGCACGCTAATTGTTTTGCCACGCCCACAAACTTCTTGACCACACCCACCAAATCGCTTCTAAGGAGGGGTTTTTGAGGAGATCGATCCACACAGAGGTCGTTTCTGCGCTGGATGCTGCAGTTTTATGTATAATTTGACTGCTATACTAGCTGACAGAAGACCATTCGACTCAAACTAACAAAACAGTGAGGATAAGTTGTCACTATGGCCTAGCTCACTTGGGGGGGGGGGGGGGGGGGGGGGGCAACTGCCCCCCTTGCCCTATAGCTAGGTACGGCCTTGCAGTAGTTTCATTAATTTTTACAGAGACACTGTGCCTAGTTTAAAGTTAGGCGAATAGTAAGAGAACTTTTTGTTCAAAATGCATGAAATTTATTGTTATTTTTGGTATATTATGTATACTATAATATTATAATATTGGCAGCAGTCCTATATTATAGTAGCTATGCAAGGTATGATAATTATATACTGGTAGTAATTAATGGTATATGATTAGCTATAGATTGGAAGTATAATTAATTTTATAGTCCTAGCAGCTGTGGTACATATAGCACTGGTAGCTATTTGTGATAATAATGGGGGTTTATACAGTCACAATTATCTAATACATTATAATATTATTATTATTTAGCACGAGTGACAGCAAGTGCTATTGGCTGTACGAGCAAAATACTGTAGGAATACAGAAGTTATTCCATATATAGTCTCTTTAAAGGAAAGCTATAATAGTGTTGGTTAGTGAAGATTAAAGTCATATACAGTTTGGCTTCAAGCAGGGCTCATCTACTCTGCTTTGTACAGGTCTCATCAAGAATGTCATTGCTCGTTATAATATCAATGATTCTAGTGTTTATGGCTGTTTTCTTGATGCTAGTAAAGCTTTTGACCGAGTCATTCTTTTCAATAGGCTACTTCAGCGTGATTTATCTCCTGTCATCACTAGAGCTCTTCTCAATTGGTACTCTGATCAGAATGTTTGTGTATCCTGGAATGGTTAATTTTCTAACAAATTCTCTGTTTCAAATGGGGTGCGATAGGGTGGAGTACTTTCTCCTATCTTGTTCACTGTGTATGTTGATGATTTACTGACGGAGCTTGAGAATAAAGGTGTCGGCTGTTATTGGAACAATCACTTTGTGGGAGCCTTATGCTACGCTGATGATATTGCTCTCCTTGCGCCATCTTCTGCTGCTCTTCGCTTGATGCTTGATACCTGTTCTTCCTTTGCATCCTCTCGTAGTCTATTGTTTAATGCAAGCAAGACCCAACTTGTTCGTTTCTCACGCACTTGTTCTTCACACTGTTCTCCTGCTAGTTTCTTCTTCAATGGTTTGGAGCTCAATTTGGGTCACTCAGCCAATCATTTAGGTCATTTGCTTTCCTTTAACCTTTCTGATGCTGATGATATTGTTAGAGTGAAGAATGATCTTGTTCGCAAAGCTAACTGTATGCTCCACTCATTCTCTCCCTGTAATCCACTTGTTAGAACTAAGTTATTTGATAGTTTTTGCTTATCCCTCTATGGTTCAGCTCTTTGGTTTTCTTCCTCTCCTGAACTAAGGTCACTTGAGATATCTTTCAACAATATCCTCCGTAGGATTTGGTCTCTCCCTCGTATGTGTCATACCGGCATACTTCATTGCACAGCTCATCTCAACAGCATATATATCCTGATTCACCCTTGTATCCTAGGTAACAGGGGTGTTATAACTAAAATATTGACCTCCCCCAGGCAATTATAATCCCCTGTGAACACCATAGTGCACTGCACTAAAAATATGCCAGCCAACGACTTCTACCAGCTAAATGCAACCACTAAGAAACTGACCAATCAGGATATATATCAGATATCGCATGGTAGGCACGTGTATTATGGATTATAAAGCCCCTCCCCCTCGGGCTGCGCCCTCGGGGTCATGGGCTTTATAATCCATAATACACTCCCTACCATGCGATATCTATTACATATAATATAGTTGTTCGGAGATCATCCAAGCTTCTGTCTGCGGCCCTAATTATAAAATCTCAATCTTCGGTGGTTCGGGATGTCTTTGCTCAGAGTTCAACCCTTACTTATATATACAAGCCAAGGATATAACTTAATTTATGGCTCCCGTCATAAGAAGATTTACTCAGATCAAGATGTTCTTTGTGCTAACTTCATTCGAGACGTCAGACTTGCACCAGATGAGAACTCTCATTTAAGTGATGACATAATCTATGTTTGTACTGCTTAATATTCCATTTTCTTATTACCTTTATACTTAATTTATGCTGCACCTATGGTGGTGTGTTTATCAAATCAATAATAATTATATTCAATATAGTCACTATTGGCTGTACGAGCAAAATACTGTAGGAATACACTGTCAGAAGCTCTTCCATAGTCTCTTTAAAGGAAAGCTATAATAGTGGTGGTTAGTGAAGATTAAAGTCATATTCAGAATAGCTGATCACCCATACACTGTATAGCTACTGTGTGTTAATTGAGCCATTTGGGCATGGAGGTGATCTCTTGGTATTATAATTATGATCAGTGGTTTCGCCAGGGGGTGCATGTGGGTTCATTTGCACCCAATCCATGCACCTGTGCACCCATCCTATTCATGACATTGTGTAATTTTGTTGAGCCTGTCACAGTATGCAAATTTTGCTATAGCCAGCAATGTAATATGTACATTTAAAGCCTACTGCGTGGGTGTATCAAAGTGCCGCGCACTTCCGCTATACGCTGTAAAGCTGACCAAGGCGAGGGCAATACTCATATCACCCAGGATGTGGTTAGGGCAATACGAGTATTGCCCGGCCGCCCTTGCACCATGAGTTTTGCCATAGAAGCTATGTACAAAGCCATTTCTATGTATGTACGAACAGATTAGATGGATGTTATGAATGTTTTTGGCTGTGTTGACTAGCGATTTAATCGCTAGTTTTGTAAAAGGTCTCACACCGCAGCTAGCTATCGCTGCTGCAACGCGCGTATACGCCATACATAGCGATCGTAGCTAGCTTGTAAATACAATCTGGATCTCTACCACGCACTACAAAACAACTGTACAAAGCCCAGTAAGCCTGATGCTGCCTGTTTCAGCTACGCACACTGCCCGTTTACATCTAGATCCCTCCAGGCCATACAAGCCAATCTTTTTGCTTACCTTAGAAATAAAAACGAGCAACAAAGGCCAGAATTTCAGTCAAGGAATTGCTGCAGATGATCGATAGTCACTGTAGGAACCAAAAGTCAAGAAGCTAGGTAGAACCATCGCTGCTACTAGCGTACAAAAGCGCTACCAGCTACACAGCTGGCTAGCTAGTACATCCATTCAAACGGTATGACATCATACGGTCGCTATGGAGCTGCCGTAGTTGCTATGGTTGTGGTTGGATGACGTCAATACGGGATGCGTTGCTATAGTAATGCAGATGCGTTGCCATAGTAGGCTTTAAAAATAGTTATACCACGCCCCCTCGGGCCGCATGGGATTTATTGCCTTCGCCCTCGGGCTCAGGCAATAAATCCCATACAGCCCTCGTGGGCATGGTATAACTATTACGTATACATCACTACATATAATTTTTTTTTCTGCATAATAATACTAGCTGTAACATAGCTATATTAATCTCCTCATGCCATTAATGTAGCCATAATAACGTATACCGCCCGCCTCTCCTTTTGGGGGTGAGCCGGCCCTGGAGGTGGGCAGCAGCAGCGGCCTGCATTGCTCTGATTTGTGCCAGGATAGGAGCATGATGATTATGAGCATTTATTACAGTAGCAACCCCCATAATAATTAGCATATCGGAGGCTTTTGGGGGTATACCACTGGGGGCGGAGCCTCCAGGGACTGGCCCATGGGACGAAGTCCTATACCCCCAAGAGTAGGAGTATTAATTAGAGTGAATTGAGAGCATGTACAATGCATTGAAAGTTGCTGAGCTATAGAATCATATTGCCTACTTCAAGCTAGGTAATGTACAAGTCAAACGTTATGTTAATAGCTAATTATTGTTCAGAGAGGGCTGCAGTTAACATTCTCAGCATAATATACTTGAGAAGAGCAGCTCGAGCTTTTTTCCTATACGAGCATCTGGGTAGGCGAATCTTCTATGCATGCCTTTAGCAGCTTCTGTAGGTGCAGCACCTATCCTAAACCATGTCCCGCATAAAGTTTTGGAATTGATCCCTGCTAGCGCTATCGATAACAGTTCTCAGGTTTAATTTGCAGTGAAATTACTTTTTGTTAAGGGAGTATTGTCACTGAAGTGAAACAAAGACCAGGAGCGGTTCCAAGCACAATAATTTTAGTAAAGCTGGCACGGGGAATTGCGATATTTAACCCTTTGTCGAAATGGGTCGGTTTTTGAAGCCTTTATACTATAATAGGAGCAGTAGGGTTCTCTGCAGCAATACGATCATTACAAATTTTGATGAATGGAGGGATAATAGACTGAAGTGTCAGGGATTGTGATCTCCCCTGAACCGAAGGAATGGAGCAGAAAAAGCAGACCATATGGACCATAGCATACATTATTGTTAAATCATTTGGATTTATGTGCACCAACGGTGATATAAAATCTTGCAATTAATGATCAAGGTATAGCTATATGAGATACTGTGCTGCTTTTTTGATCCATTGAGGGTCATCAGGAATGCAATTTAATTTTTTTGAGAGGATGAGCAGAGCCCAAATGAAAGGACTGTGTCTACGTGGAGCTAGCCATTACATTACATTCCCACTGGATGCCTATCTTGGAGTGCATTCCTGAAAGCACTTTCAATATCTATTTCGCCAGTAAGGTGCCCTTCCCCAAGGATATCTAGTACTTGCAATGTTGAGCAATATAAGGTCTGGTATTAGGTGTCATTTATTAGGTGAATGCTTTTTTGCGGACTATACTAGGCTACTGATATGAATATTCTCATGGGTCTAAAGGAACAACTAATCGACCTTTTGTGATTTCCTGCTACAAACCATGGTATATAACGTTGGGATGCTCATTAGCAAATGGGTAATTATAGGCAGCAGAGTAGCGATTAGTTAAGGTTGTGTATGCAAAGCCAATTCTAAAGCCATTGGCAATTCCATTGAGGATATACTGTGCGTATTTGATGGTCTGGGTGTGAAGAGAGGCATGACTGCTGTGCACTAGAGCTGAGGGGAGTGGCGATATTGCTGAGAGCTGAAGGCATGCAGAAATAGGGGCCAAAGATTAAGCTTTCAGCAATAGTGATGTACAATGATAATATTATGGTCTTGTACTATGTGTGGTTGCATAGGAAAGGTATCTTACTATGGTTGTAATAATAGTAGTAATAGCTGTAAGAGCATTGTTAAATCACACTTGCATAAAATATGCATGTGGAATGCATGCATAGACGAACTTAATAGTGTGACTGCCCCCGTCCGTATAATAGCAGATAGGGCATCATGGGCTAGATTTTTCTTGTGCAGTAAAGGCAAAGGTATAGAATTGTGGATGAATTTGTGACCACTAGGGGTAAGCAAAATTATGCCGGCATAATTTTGAGCATGATAGGTGACACCCCACGTGTGTAAGTATTTGAGAATTATGCTAGCACTATAGGTATCAACTGGCAGAATTTTGAGAAATAAATTTAGGGCGCACAATTGCAAGTAGCTGTTAATTGACCTTTTTCACAATGCCTGGAATACATATTATGGATTTATAAAGGGTTGATCAATCAGCTGGTACCCAGTTGTGAATCTGAACACATGTAAAATTGAAATGGCTGTACTGTATGATGGTGTAACTGAGTCTCCTCATATCTCATAATATTATTGGTTTTGTTAACATTATAGTCAGTTCAACCTGTCAGTGAGCATAATGGGCAATGTATTGGGTGCACTTCTTAAGCATTATTAGGGATTTTTTAGCATTTGAGAATAGCATTAGCTATAGGCCAAAAATCAGCACAACCTACCCACCCCCAGTGACCATGAGTAAAATCCCTTAGAAGCTGCCCATTGTACATCATATAGCACTCATGGCAGGAGGGTATTCAAATTTTATGCTGTGCTGTAGTATGAGCAAGTGATAAGCAATGAGCTCAGGTAACTGATCAGGAAAGTAGATTCCTGCACAAGCGTATTATAGGTACTGTACACGTGCACCCAAGTAGCAATGTCGGGAATCTGTCGCTTTTTACGGCGGTGAGTAGCTAGAATATGCTGATTCAGGCAGAATGACAAATGTGCTGGTAGAGGGGCCTGGGGAGGCTAAAAGTTAGTCTGGAAGTAAATCAGCCAAATCGAAATATTCGCGACTAATGATTTCTGAACTAGTTCCTGTGGTAACGCGGGCGTTCCAGGGAATTAATTAGCCAATGCATTTGATATTACACCTGGTGCGGTGGGAAGCTTAGAAGTGATGTTGACAGTACTGCTGATGGGAGAGGCTAGAAGGGTAGTGGTTATTGGTAAGCTGGAGACAATGGAGGGCAGGAGGAGAAGAGCTGTTGGGGGTGAGGGAAGTGTAGGCAAGCCCAGTGCAGATACCAGAGGTGGTGGTGGCGGCAATTAATGTGAGTGAGGGTATGCCTACATAACTAATGAGGAGTATGTCCAATAATAAATCCATAGTATTTTTGGGCAATAAGCTGTGTGTGCATGCATGATGAAATCATTAAACAAGCCTATGTGTGAAGCAGACCCCTGCCAAGATGTGTGAAACAATCACTGTGGGAAATTGTGGATAACGCCTACATGGTATAGTCCAGGTGTAGGTGGGCTAGAGCTAAGTGCAGATGGGATATTGGAGTAGGCCAGAGCAGCTAGGGGCACAGAGCCAGCCATGGTAATAGCCTATTTGGGAGAGAAGGGCATGAGGAGGGTGAAGTAGGGCAGAGCAGAGCAGCACAGGGCAGAGCAGGGCAGAGCAGAGTAGGACAGGGCAGGGCAGAGCAGAGCAGAGGAGAGCAGAGTAGGGCAGAGTAGGGCAGGAAAGGGCAGGGGAGAGCAAAGCAGAGCAGAGTAGGGCAGGAAAGGGCAGGGGAGAGCAAAGCAGGGCAGAGTAGGGCAGGGCAGGGCAGGGGAGAGCAGAGCAGGGCAGGGCAGTGATGAGGTAATGAAAGGCGGCAGGCCAGGCAGGGACAATTGTGTAAGGCGTTGTCATTAATTATTAATAAGTGAGCAATGCTTGAAAACAGTGCAACTGAGGTGGAAACTTGAATGCGGGGATGGCCAACGAATGGCAGCATAAGGAGAAGAGGCAGGGCAGTGCCGGAGCATAATATTATTGATAGGGCAGATGTAAAGCAGCTATGCACATACATGTAGCTGGTATTATTATGACTGTCTTACCAGTGGATGCGGGCATGGGAGCGGGGCCAGAGCTTGCTGGGGTGGGACCTGTAGAAGATATTGGCCGAATACCGAGCTAGGGCTCTTTCGAGGGTGGCAATGCGATCGATGAGAGCGTCTGCTGGGGGATTGCGCGGTGTTGTGGTACCATCACCAGCTTCGGAGGTTGGCGGATCTGCGGGAGGAACTGGTGGGAGATCGGGAGGATCGGCCGTGTTGGAAGGGCAGGGCAAACTTTTTCGTTAGCTGGCAGATCTTCTTCTTGCAACTTGATGGTGCCGCGTAAATTGCACTTAATACTGGCAACTGACGTACCTAGCAGCTTAGCCATCAACTATCCACGCCCAATAATTATGTCATGCGCATGCGTGTCTTTCTGTTCTACGCATGCGCAGCTGCAGTGCGAACCAGTACTCGTCGATTAACTGCGTTTAACTACATTAAACTCCATTTATTATAGGTACATGTAGTACACTCTTCTGCTAGATTTAATTTATGCATCCACCTGTGCGGTTACTTTCGATAACTTGCACCCAGTTAAAATGTACAATATTATTGCCTAGAGACGCCACTGATTATGATCATATAATTATAGCTACTGTGTGTTGAGCCATTTGGGCATGGAGGTGATATCTTGGTAATATAACATGATTGTACTAGCTACTAGTATACTGTGTGTTATATAATTGAGCCATTTGGGTATGGAGCTGATCTCTTAGTATAATATGAGTACTTTGTATAGAGCTATTAGAGCATGGAGGTAATCTTTTAATTAAATAATAATGCATGAGTACTTCATATAGAGCCATTTGGAGATAGAGGTGATCTCTTATTAATAAATAAGATTGGTATAAATTATAGCTATACTGCATGTGTGGAGCCATTAGTATCATTGCATACTAGCTGTGTATAGAGCCATTTGGGCATGAATGTGATCTCTTGGTATACTATATAATATATGCATATACTGCGTATTGAGCCATTTAGGCATGGAGGTATAATCTCTTGGTATTATATTAAATCCTGTGTGTTAATTGAGCCATTTAATAGGGCATGGAACTGATCTCTTAGCATGTGTACTTTGTATAGAGCCATTTGGGCATGGAGGTGCATGATCTCCTAGCATGTGTACTTTGTATAGAGCCATTTGGGCATGGAGGTGATCTCTTGGTATACTATGCGTACTGCGTATTGAGCCATTTGGGCATGAGGTATAATCTCTTGGTATTATAAATCCTGTGTGTCAGTGAGCCATTTGGGCATGGAGCTGATCTCTTAGCATGACTGTGTACTTTGTATAGAGACATTTGGGCATGGAGCTGATCTCTTAGCATGTGTACTTTGTATAGAGCCATTTGGGCATGGAGGTGATCTCTTGGTATTATAATAATTATGATCGTATACTGTGTGTTGAGCCATTTGGGCATGGAGGTGATATCTTGGTAATATAACATGATTGTATATACTGTGTGTTAATTGAGCCATTTGGGTATGGAGCTGATCTCTTAGTATAATAATTATGAGTACTTTGTATAGAGCTATTATAGAGCATGGAGGTAATATCTTAATTAAATAATAATGAGTACTTCATATAGAGCCATTTGGAGATAGAGGTGATCTCTTGTTAATAAATAAGATTAGTATAAATTATAGCTACACTGCATGTGTGGAGCCATTAGTATCATTGCATACTAGCTGTGTATAGAGCCATTTGGGCATGAATGTGATCTCTTGGTATATATACTGTCATTGTAATCCTGTCATTTTTCGTTGTATAATATAATATATTATGGCTGCAAAAACTCGGCAAAATATCCCCCATCAAAGCGCACCGGCAAGGTTCCCTGTGGAGTATGTCTAGCGCCAGTTGTTGATGGAAAAGACGAAGCCCTCCTTTGTGAGGGCGAATGCGGACTGTGGCTGCACAGAGGTTGTGCCAGCATACCGCCAAGCCGCTATGAGTCTCTCTCTGCTAGCGACGAGCCCTTCGTCTGTCTCTGCTGTTCTAACTCTCAACTAAGGAAAGAGCTCACCCAACAAGGAAAGGAGCTTCAATCCCTAAAGGCTACAGTCCTTCAGCTAAGCCAAGAAGTCTCTCAACTAAGGGCTCTAACTCAAAATCCAACACCAACCACTCCTGCCACTCCAGCTCCTAATCTAAGCTACTCTAATATCATCAAACAAGCTCCTAATCCAAGTGCAGAAACCCCTGCCAAAAAAGTCCCTTCCACCACTGCTCCTGGTAAGAAGTTTGATAGAAAGTTCAACATAGTTATTTACGGCATAAAGGAGAACCCTGAGCACACAAATAGACACGCCAGACTAGCCAAAGACCTTGAATCAGTCATAACGATAACTAATTCACTCGTACCTGGTGTCGCCAAAGGTTCAGTTCGTGACTGCACCAGGCTCGGCAGATATAACTCATCCCGTGATCGCCCACTTCTTGTCAAATTTAACTGTGCTCACGAAGCTTCATCCATATTGGCAAATAGGTCCAAACTCAAAACGCTCCCAGGTAGCTATCTCCATTAAACCAGATATGTCCCCTCAAGAAAAAGCTACTGAATCTAAGGAAAGATACTCTCTCATATCTGAGGGTGTATCTAGAAAGTCTATCAAAATTGTCGGGTCTTCACTTTTTGTTAACAACGTTAAACATGGTTCAATCATTGACTTGAAGTACTCGTGCACCAACCATCGAACTTCCCGTCAACCCTCGATTACTATCTTAAGTTCTACTGGGACAGATGAGGACACCACCCCTCCTGCTAATAACACTGCGACTGCCGCTAATGGTATAACCAATGAGGATCCTTCACCGTCCAATGGTGACCAATGACTACAGTGTGATAACTCTTCTCCTACAAAATTAAGTATCGATTTTCCTATTGCCAGTGATGACTCAATTACATCCAATTACAATGCATCTAATGATCTACCCCGTGATTTGTCTACCGAATCAATTGCTGTTTGTTTTTTTAATGCAAGAAGTCTGGTCAATAAATTACCCCAATTCCAGTCGTTTGTCTTCTCTACAAACTACGACGTGATTTGTGTAACAGAAACATGGCTCACGGACTTCATTTATGACCAAGAAATCCTTCCCTCCAATTACATAATTCATCGCAATGACCGCAAATCTCGAGGAGGAGGTGTATTAATTGCAATTAAAAACAATATTCGTGCTACAGTAATTTCCAAACCTGACCATCTCGAACTAGTCTCTCTACTCCTCCACCTCCATATTCCTCTCACACTATGTTGCACATAATCTTGTGTCTAATGATACCATCTTGCTAGGGGACTTTAATATGCCTGAAATTGACTGGTCCACCCTTTCTTCATCTTCCCACCACTTAATATCTTTTTGTGACTTCATCTTCAACTACAACCTATCTCAATTAATTGACAAACCAACCCATACTAAAGGAAATATTCTTGACCTTATCCTCACCAACACTAGTCATCGTATCAAGAACATAAATATCAGTTCTCCCATGAATGCCTTGAACTCCGATCACTCTATTGTCGATTTTTCGGTCTCTTACTCCATGACTCCTCTCCCTGAAACATCACCCCGCTATGTGTTTGATTTCTCCAAAGCAGACTACACTGGCTTGTGCTCCTTCCTAGTGGATTTCAATTTTAGTCCTCTGCTCTCCTCTGATGATATCAACTTTATTTGGTCTTCCCTTAGGAACACAATCAGCTATGGTATGAGCCTATATATACCAAAAGTAAGGCTGAGAAGATATCAGTATCCTCGCTGGTTTACTCCTGAACTACGACATTTATCAAAACGCATACGCACTCTACGCAAAAGAGTCTCCAAACTACCTAACACAAGTCAGCAACAAAAATTGTCCCAGTTAGAGGACGAATTACGTAACAAAATTGTTATTACTAAATCATCTCATGAAGCCAACCTTGTTCACTCTTTTGTGGGTAAATGCAATAACAAGATCTATGACTACATCAGGTCCCTGTCAGCCAACAGTTCTATCCCGTCCCAAGTAGAATTCAACAAATCAGTTGCCACTTCTGATCTTGACAGAGCATCCCTCTTTAACAAGTTTTTTCACTCCGTCTTTACAACTAGTTCATACTGCCTCCCACCAACCGAGTCTTTACCACCTCCCCCTGTGGCAATCGATAGTATCACTCTAGCCCAGCTAGACGTTCTAGAAGCTCTAGAATCTCTCGATGTCTCCAAATCTATGGGAGTCGATGGTATCCCGTCAAAACTGCTAAAAAGCTGTGCTCTGGCCCTATACATTCCAGTTCACCATCTTTTTTCTGTAAGCCTTACCAAACACATCATTCCAAACGAATGGAAGTGCCATTCCAGCACCCCAATCCACAAATCTGGTGACAAGGCTCAAATAACTAACTACAGACCAATCTCGCTACTATGTATCATCTCTAAAGTTCTTGAACGGTTGGTTTATGATCACCTGAACAAATTCATCACCAAAAATTGCATTATCTCTTGTTCTCAATTCGGCTTTCGAAAGAGTCACTCGACTAACCAGCAGCTACTCCTATTTCTGCATAAGGTGCACCAGAGCGTCAACTACAATTCAAACTGTGATGTCATCTACCTTGATTTTTGTAAGGCATTTGATAGTGTGCCTCACAATGAGCTCTTAATCAAGCTTTGGTCAATCGGAATCACAGGAAACTGCTGGTACTGGATCAAAGAATACCTATCTCACAGAATCCAACAAGTCTGCATAAATGGGTGTTACTCATCCTCCCTTCCAGTCATCTCTGGCATCCCCCAGGGGAGTATCTTAGGTCCTCTTCTATTCCTATTATATGTCAATGACTTGCCAATTGAGGTATCTCACTCCACTCCGTACCTCTTTGCTGATGACACTAAATGTTTAAAAGTAATTTCATCAGACCTGGACTCTGCAACTTCAACAGGACTTGAACTCCCTTTCTGCTTGGAGTGCAGACTGGAAGCTCTCCTTCAATAAACTAAAGTGTATTTTACTCTCATTCCAATCCAGTAACACTTCTGCTCTTACGCCTACTACCACTACCACGTCATATCAAGTAAATGGTCACGTAGTAGCCCCCAAATCTCAGCATAGGGATCTTGGAGTTGTGATGTCCCATGATCTTTCATGGACTGGTCATCTTTCGCTAATTGTAAAACAAGCTTACAAAAAGCTTGGTCTACTACGTCGGTCCTTCTCTGTAACTACCAGTATAAGTGCAAAAAAATCTCTATACATATCATTAGTCCGGTCTCAACTTGTCTACTGCTCTCAAGTTTGGCGTCCACATCTTGTTAAGGACATCAAGCTCCTCGAGGATGTCCAACGTCGAGCATCCAAATTCATTTTAAATGACTACGCATCTGACTACAAGACACGTTTATTGCAACTCAGCCTTTTGCCTCTCTCCATGATTTATGAACTTAACGATATATGTTTCTTTGTTAAATCCATCAAACAGCCATCTAGCTCCTTCAATATCCTGAATTATGTGTCCTTTAGCTGCAACAACACCAGATCCGGCTCCTTCTTGAAACTAGTACAACCCTTGGTACTAAATAATCGTCACAAGTACTTCTTTTTCATCAGAATTGTTCGTCTATGGAACTCCTTACCCCCAATTGACATTTATACCAGTAGCTACACCAGTATTGTGGCTAGCATCAAGTCCCTACTCTGGGATCATTTTGTTGCAGTTTTTGACCCAGCAAACTCATGTACCTACCACTTTTGCTGCCCCTGTCCCAAATGTCAACCCCTAATCAAAGCATCCTTTCAAGTCAGTTGAGAGAGAGAGACTGTCATTGTAATCCTGAACATAGTCATTCTTCTGTTTTCAATTACTCAGTGAAATATTATCTTCTTAATTATTGTCGTAACATAGCTACTTCAAGTTAGTTAATTAGTTTGTGTCCAGGCTGCCAGTTTGATCTGGTTGTCCTTCAGTCTGCACTTGCTTCATCATTACTTATCACTACCAGCCCCATTTCTACTTTCTTTCCTCTTTGTGCATTCTGTAAAGCAATAATAATAATAATAATAATAATAATAATAATACTATATATATGCATACTGCGTATATTGAGCCATTTAGGCATGGAGGTATAATCTCTTGGTATTATATTAAATCCTGTGTGTTAATTGAGCCATTTGGGCATGGAACTGATCTCTTAGCATGTGTACTTTGTATAGAGCCATTTGGGCATGGAGCTGATCTCTTAGCATGTGTACTTTGTATAGAGCCATTTGGGTATGGAGGTGATCTCCTAGCATGTGTACTTTGTATAGAGCCATTTGGGCATGGAGGTGATCTCTTGGTATACTATGCGTACTGCGTATTGAGCCATTTGGGCATGAGGTATAATCTCTTGGTATTATAAATCCTGTGTGTTGAGCCATTTGGGCATGGAGCTGATCTCTTAGCATGACTGTGTAGCTACTTTGTATATAGAGCCATTTGGGCATGGAGCTGATCTCTTAGCATGTGTACTTTGTATAGAGCCATTTGGGCATGGAGGTGATCTCCTAGCATGTGTACGTACTTTGTATAGAGCCATTTGGGCATGGAGGTGATCTCTTGGTAAACTATGTGTACTGCGTATTGAGCCATTTGGGCATGGAGGTATAATAATCTCTTGGTATTATAAATCCTGTGTGTTGAGCCATTTGGGTATATGGAGCTGATCTCTTAGCATGTGTACTTTGTACAGAGCCATTTGGGCATGGAGCTGATCTCTTAGCATGTGTACTTTGTATATAGAGCCATTTGGGCATGGAGATGATCTCCTAGCATGCATGTGTACCAAGTTTGTATAGAGCCATTTGGGCATGGAGGTGATCTCTTAGCATGTGTACTGTGTATAGATATATATCTCATCTAATGTCTATATGCACGCAGACCAACCATGTACAATGAAGATGTACTGTATAGGTGGCGCCTAGCTAGCTATAGTATATTATAGATAATTATTATATCTGCTTTGATTAATTGGTATAATTAATCACACACTTCTGAGTACAATTAAGGCAGTAATCAGTACTGAGCTCTCACTTGTACAAGTATGGCCAGTATAAAAGCACGAGACTCAGTGACAGCGAGTGCGATTCTATACAAGTAGCTATACAAGCATACGATTATACTGTTGCTGCCCTACTAATTGTACAAGGATTAAAACATGTGATTAATATTAGTTAGCTGTGACAAATACAGCAATTAATTTTGATTGACTACTGACAGGCATCTATATCTCATAGTCACCTACAAGATTTTCATAGTCACCTAATATACAACCTTTGCCCTCCGGCTCTTGGCAATACAACGCCACTATGATCTAAACATGTGCACTGACAGTGTTCAGTCGGTTTCTATATGATTTATAGACCTCAGGGCTCTCATAGAACCCTCGCTTTGCTTGGGATTCTAGAGTTCTTCGGTCTTCTAAATCACATAGAAACCTCCTAAACCTAAACATGCAGTGTCTAACTCATAATATTATAGCTATAGAATTTGCCCTAGGCTTTAGCAAGAGTACCAATTATTATAGAGCTAGTACAAATACAGCTGTAATCCGTACTCTTGCCTATGGGAGTAATGTATTGGGATTGTAATCACTATACTATTTAAAATAATTTTTATATTATTAAAGCAAATGTCACCACATGGAGATTTATACTTGGCATAATGATTGATTGAAGAGAAGTTGCAATATCACCACATGATGGAGATTTAAATTTTGTCCATTAGCTAATTGAAGAGAAGTTACAATATCAATTGATGAGCTAACGTCGCTATATAGATCTATTATAATCGCGTCTCTTTTTCCGCGTGCATAATACGGGTAATTTAGTAATAATTATTGCGATCATAACGTTAAACATTGCGATCGCGCAATAGTTAACCCATTATTGGGCGCGCTTTGCGCCGATGTTGCGCGCGCCTCCCTATGGCCATTCCAGCACGGAGCCATTGTGGCATGTTACAACAGCAACCAGTCCAGGGGCGTGGCACTGCTGCACAAGCGATGTAATTGATACACACACTCGCGATCTTTGTTTAAATACTGCCCAGGCTAAGCCATTCATACAGAGACTTGGACAAATAGCATGAGATAGTAGAATAATTATTGGTGTCACACACTATCAACTGAATAACAATGGCTATTGTTGCTTGCTAATACTGGGAATTCAGTGTTGGCTGCATGCACTGCCACGATGCCAGTTTGTGGCCACACCCATCATCATGGACTCGCATATTATTATAGGCATTAATTTTCGTGCGTGGACTCTTGAAAATTTCATGACCACCAAGCCAACAACGAAAATAACGAAAATTACCACCACACGAAATTACCCGCCATACAGTATGAGGTAATTATCATGAATTTCAGGGCCTCCACCTCCCATTATGGACTTTTCATTATTAAGTTTACGCAGGTATTGGTGTGGCAATAGTACTAGTGCGCGCTCTATATTGACGACCATTTACCATATGCATCATTACAACTATGCACCTACTGGAGATGTGGTCAAGGGTTCATTATGATACATTTTAGAGTGCATAAATTTCAGCATTGAGGGAGAGGATACAGTGAAATCTTACAAACCAACTGTGGGCTGTGCAGGCAAAATTATCATGGCAGGTGGCTGTAGGTCAACTGTATACTATGGAATGTTATCCACAATATCCTGATGTGATGATCTCTGTAAACATGTGTTTTTCCCCTACTGTGACCAAGAAGCCTTACTCTATCAACCTCACAACTAGCATGTTATTGTTATCATTGTTTGTGACCTTTAGTCACTCTTAAACGGTTATTCTGACTATGTCACAGCATGATTATTCGATACATGGTCTCAAGTGATTAAACTCTAGCCTTGGTTATTTACTTCCCAACCACCCCCTTCACTATAGTTCTTTTATGCAAAGTAGTATAGGAGACGTCCATTATTAATAATTACGTACTGGTGGCTATGCTTAACGAGCTATTAATAGCCACCTTCCTTGTACATGTAAAAAATTCTATGATCCTGCAGCGCCTAATGTTTCAAATGTAGCTCAGGCTAGCAATGCATTAGTGAATCTGGCACTACATGTAGCCACAGTAGGTATGTAGCCCATGGCTCAGTACATTGATAAGCAGCAACAATCTGCTGTGTGGTCTATCAGTGCATCCTGTTTATTATTATGTTTTCATTAGTGGGTGGAGCTTATTGTGATGGTGTCACTTGGTGCTAGCAATGAAATTGTACTCATTGGTCCTTTATTGTGCTTCAGTGTATCTGGGTAAGTTAGTTTAAAGATTAACTTTAATGAAGAAATCATAGCTATAAAACTCTGTTAAAATATTCATGACTAAGCACAGCAGCTGTAGCTAGCTAGCTGCAGCCTAGCCTCGGATACATGCATGAATAGCCAATCATTGAATGGATGATATCGTATAAACTGTGGTTATTTTTGACAGTACGGCAGAATGGATCGCTTGCTAGTGAATACCTTCATCCTGGAAGAAACGTCACATATGAGTGTACAGCATCTGGTGGACTATTCACAGTGTGGAGAGGAAGTGCTCTAGGCCAGTATTGTGTAATCATTCTTCGTCATCATCATTTTGGATCTAAAGACGCGTTTGGTTCTTGTAACAATGGCGCAATAGTTGGTCAAGGTGTCAAACAAGAAAAAGACAACTACACATCGCTACTTACTGTATTTGTCAGCCCTGATCTCAATGGAAAGACCATTGAGTGTCATCTAAGGGATGGTGATATTTGGCGGATAATTAATTCCACCACGCTGCACCTTTATTTCAGTGGTATGTAGCTACTAATACTAGCGATATCCAACCTCCAAATTTCACTGATTTTTCCGCGGATTATCTTTTAGTGGAATATCAATGTTCGAGTATCAGAAGGTAGCTCTCCACAAGCTCTATCCAACGGTGTTTGTAACGCGTCCGTAGATAAAACCGTTACGTAGCCACGCCCACCTAAAATTTCCTCATAGAAACTTAATACAAACGAAAACGAAGCTAGCAGCGGTTCCGCGGAACCGATTTGCACGGTTAAGGCGTCAGTAGATAGCTCATTCAGTGAGCTATCCAGCGCATTTTTTCCCGTGAGCGTACTCCTAGCCAGAGCTGAGATATTTTCGATTTACTGGAGGCCCTTGGAGGTTGGACATCGCTACTAATACGCATACAGATGCATAATCTTATCATTAATTGGGGCGAGCCTGAGCGAGCCCCACACTAATGAGAAAATGTATGTATGTAGCGATACGTCAAACACGCGCTCGCTAGCTCATAGCGCATGCGCATAATCATTGCGGTAAAGATCGTCAACGTTGGCCGCGCTAACTCTAAATGCAGCTCACCAAAAGATGCAGCTCACACCCATTCGAGTAGATGGCTAAAAACAAGAAAAGGTAAGGCATCAGTACAAGTATCTACAGCAAAATTGAAGGCTAGGCCTATAGTCTGGGTGCAAGGACTACCAATTTCAGTAGCTAGCTTGCTGTACAATTCTGTAGCCACCGTGACATACATGTCACGCAGAGCCTGTAGTAGTCAGAGTAGCCTCAGTGGCAAAACTCCCGACATACTGGGCTCGGATGAATCATGCATGCTCCTCACCCCTTGATCTTTTAAATGTAGTGACTGAGTCAGCTGAGCAACAGATAGCTGCTTGTACTACAAGGGGGTGACACTACATAGGCATCTGTACTTCCACCCACGACCAGGGTCAAGATCTTGACCCATCAAATTTTTGAGCTTGACCCCTTGACCGTTCCAAAAATCTAACTTTGACCCTTGACTATCCAGCATTAACCACGCCCACCGAGCACCTGGAGTGGCTTTGACCGTTTCTGAGCTACCCTGATTCCTTGCTTGACCGCTTTGACCACCTTCAGAATTTTGCCTTGACTGCTTGACCTCACTTTGACCCCAGTTGCGGGTGGAAGTACAGATGCCTATGTGGTGTCACCCCCTTGTACTAGCTAGAGGGTCATCCCAATCCTCCCCCTCTACTATTAAAGTTTATAATATTATGAGCGAAGGCTCGCCCCCTCGATGATTTACATCACCCTAGTATTTCTAGTCTAAAAATGTTACAGTACATAAATTTGATAGCTAGAGTAAGTCATCAATAGTCGACCACCTTTTATTGTCGACCGAAATCTACTATACAGTGGTCTCGGGTGTGGTCGCGTGTTGCCATGCACATAGGCGTCAAGTAACAGTACGCGTGCAAAGCGCGCGTGCAAAATTTTTAGCCACGCCCACTAATTAATGGGAAACGAGTTCGTGAACAGCACTGAATTTAAAGAGCAAGAGCAGCGGGGACAACTGTAGGGCACAGTGGCGTAGGCAGGGGGGGGGGGTGCTCAGGGGGCTCGAGCACCCCCCTCTGCTCTTGGCCTAGTAATGCCTAGTCCATAAAACAGCCTCATCCAGCAACCCCTTGGCTACTCCAAACTACCATCTACTAAAAAAAACAGCTTAGAAGACAGTTAGACACTTATCTTGTCCCAAGATTTGGCCGAAGATCTTGAGTTAGCTCGCTAGCTACATCCAGAACGCGTTCTCTTTGACAATTTGAACTTCGACCTTGACGGTTAATTAGTGGGCGTGGCTTAAAATTTTGCGCGCGCGCTTCGCGCGCGTACTCTAGCACCCCCTTACCTAAAATCCTGGCTACGCCCCTGGGGCAGATAGAAGCTGCTGGTAACTCGAGCACAGATGAAAGCAGTCTAGTTTTCGGGCAAAACGTTCATGTAGACAGGTAAGGTCAGCTTATTCTATTGCATAATCTAAAAGTGGGTGTGTCCGGTCATGAAAAGTGAGGGGGCCATAGCCCCCCCTGACCCCCGGGTGCAACGCCCATGATGCACTATGAACGTATGGTGATGTGCATTCTGCGTATATAAAAGTTTCACTCGATATAAAAACTTGATATTTATGATAATAGTAAGTAATAATCATGATGAAAGTATTATTTTAAGTATCTACTACTTGCATGCACATTTATTATAAAAATCGGCGATCGGTCGACATTAGTGCTGTTTCAAATTACTGGGCGGTCGACAACAGGTGGAAACGGTCGCCAAGTCATAAAATCATGGGTCTAGCATACTTGCTCATAGTGACCTGCAGAAACAAGAGTACTAATAGCTACATGGTAAGTGGTAGTTTAATAGACAAATGAATTATCTACTTAATGGAGTTTGTTTGAGGTTCATAGCATATACAGAGCCTGAGTTACAGTCCCGAATGTCTTAGGTGGTCGAGAGTTGATGACTTAGCTACTATGGTGGTTTTTCATCTGTTTTGCAGCTCTAAAGCCTCCGGTTCTTAAATGCAAGCCCCATTACTTGAACAGTACGAGGATATTAGTCCGACTTGAGACAACATTCGATAAGATGGTAAGACTGATTTCGTAACCCTTGCTCATAAAAAGCTGTGATCAACACTTATTTATACACCATCCATGCAGCAACCATTCATCAGTTCTAGCGGGGGCAAAGTATCTGTGTTGTCATATACTATAATCTATTCTGCTTCAAATTCCCGAGACATTTGTGAATCTGCCACAATTTCAGCATCATCTTGTGACCAATATCATATCTGTGAACATGTATTTGAAGTATCAACCTCATCCTGCCAACCTACGACGGATATAGATGTTGCTATATTTGCTGATAGTACATACGGAAGAGGGCCAACTTCAAATCCACTCAAACGAGGTAGCTATAGTAATTATAATATTATACTGTATATACGTGAAATTTTTTGCTGGATAAACATTTCACCAAGCCCAGCTACCTTTCTATTGCAGAAAAATTTTGTGGAAAAAATATGATCTTTTTAATTAATGCAGGACAAAAATTTGCATGATAAATATTTTTTGCCAATGAGCAGAGCGGTTGGTGAAATTGGTGAAAATTTCTACATATACAGTAATACTATAATAACACATTTATAAAATTGATATGGGCAGCTGTAAATTTACTGATAATTATTTTGTGTGTGCATGTATACAGGGGGTGTCAACACTTTTGTCGATGTAAGATATGACCAGGAAAGAAGTGCTATTGCATGCTTATTCCAAAACCAACCACTGGATATCAGAAAGGAATGTGCCATTATGTACACTGGTCTTCAGCCTAAACGCCGCTTTGGATATGGTACTAATTTTGTAGCTATTAATAACACATCTTTGAACACCAACTGTTTTGAGGAAGTGCGTGTTGAAGCTAGGAGTGGAGTCCACACGCCTGTATCTGTGATTATGGACGCTAAAGAAGGACCTTGTCCAAAGGCTGCAAGCCTCAGTAAGTTAGTTAGCGGCAGTGTATGCATAAACAGCAACCATGGCTTTATAGATTTTGTACAACATACAGGTATTGCTGTTATCGTTGGTGGTGTTGGTGGTGGCATTTGTGGAGCTATAGTTTTAGTTGCAGTATTTATTGTACTAATACCGCGCTGTATTACTGGCAGAAAACGAAGTCGAAGGCCCGTGGCAAAGGCAGTACCAGATAGTAATTTGATCTCCCCTGCAGCTGGTGAAGAAGGTTGTTCCTAATAATATCATAGAGAATGCTTATAATATAATATTATAATAAAATGTACATGTACGGATATTGTTAAGCACTCACTTTTGCATGACGGTGGAATATAATTCAGTAAGCCACAAGTGGTAGCCTGGCACTAATGACGTTATTTTGCACGTGGTTGCATGCACCACAATTATTATTATCATTCAATCAGATAACTATAGGCCGTTAATGTTGTTGAGGGATATTATTATTATGGTTGATAAAGTAAAATTGATGCATGCCAAGTGAAATTGATAGATTGAGTGAAGGAACTGCATACTAATGGCAGGTATGGCAGCGATACTGAATACTATAGTAATTATAATATATCATTGTACTGCTGTTTTATTTGTATACCAATAATTATAGATTCACACTAGTGCACTGCTGTACAGTTATATACTGGCATGTCCATTATAATAATAATAATATTATATGAGACACATGCAGTCATCTTTATCTTTACAATAGGGCAACAACTTTCAAGATCTGATGTTATTTCAGCCCTAAAGAAGGTGATGAAGCCTTATCTACTGGGTGTACACCTGGGCATTGATCCACACAAACTTAAAGAGTTTGAATGTTGTAACTCGAAAGACATTGAACAACAGAAGATTGAAGTAATCAATTACTGGTTTGACAACTTTAACCCTTCATGGAAAGCTTTAGCTGATGCAGTGAAGAGAATAGGAAGTTATAATAATTTGGCCAAAGATTTAGCTGACATGCATGTGACATGCAGCGGCATGAAACTTTACAAGCCGTAAATTTCTCTTTGATCTTGATTCATGCATCACAGACTTGGCCAAAGCTGTTTTGTTCTGCATAGCTAATTATCATGCAACATTGTATAATTGCATGACATAGCTGCAATATTATAATTATGTCCTGTATATTAACTAGCCATAAAAACCCTTTAATAATAAATTTTCAAATTATAATAGTCAGTATAGCTAGTAAAATTAAGAGAGTGTATAATAATTATTATTATGAATAATTATTATTATGATGATTGCAGATAATAACAATAATAATATTACTGGTATAATTACATTAGTTATTGTGAGATCTTAGGCTATAAAAATTAATTAATGTTCATCATGTATAATATTAGTAGCACGAGCTCTTCGGTGTAATTCTCTGAGGGAATCTACAATTTTCCCATAACCACCCATACCTTTCACTGCATCAGCTAGAACTTCCCATGAGCAATCCTCATTATTATCCAACCAAAAGTTGATTACTTCTATCTTCTGTCGTTCAATGTCTTTCGGATAATCATATTCAAACTCTTGGAGGTAATGTGTAGCAATTCCCAGTTGCGTGCCCAATTGATAAGGATCTGTTACCTTCTTGAGTGCCAATAAGATATTACGTAATTCAAGTTCTATTCCTAAAGATATAGGTGCATGTTTGTTCATTAGTATTGAGTTGATAATCATGGCATTGCATGAAATGGCTATTATTAATAATGGAATATTTAATTCTTACTTTAATTTGTGTCTGACTCACTTGATATGCATGCATGATGATTGTACAAACCCTTATAGCAATAAAGTTAGCTAATAAGTAGCTAGAGTACTGGGTATTCCATTTCTTACTACGATATACCAGGTAAGATAGTCCAGGCCCTGCTTGATTCCTGGATAATTTCTTCATTTGCTATAAGAGTTGTACTTCCTTTGTTAAATGCGGTTTCCTTAATTGTGTCTGTACTTGTACAAGGGTGTAGACAGGGGGGCTGGGGGGAGGGGGGCCCTTAACCCCCCCTCCCCACATTTTGAGCAATAATTTATAATATACTCTATTATATGCATGGGATTGGATGAAATTTTAGTTGCAACAAATTTGAGATAATATAATTACTGGAAATAGCTACATGATTTTAATGCATTTTTAAGGCTCTGGACACATTAATATTGTCAATAGGATCAAAATTTTTTGCATGCTTCATGCATAGTTCTCACAAAGCCCCCCCCCCCCCCCCCCCCCCCCCCCCCCACTTTGAAAATCATGTCTATGCCTTTGTTGTATCAGCAAAATTTATACCATCAAACAATTTACCGTCTTCTGTGTCTCTCTCTTCAAATTGCTTGTCCTGCAAGTTTAACAAAATTAATCATATTGAAGTCCCTTATAGTATTATTATGTCCTTGAAGAATTAATAATTATAAGGCTTATAACTACTCCTGTGCCTACTGATGATATCTGTGGAAGAGTGTCTCGAGCTCCCGTGGCTAATTGTGGTGGAGAGGTGCCTCTTGTGGCGGCTGGTGGTGATTGATGGGTACCGGTGTCACTGAAACTTTCAGATCCTTTCTTTTGAGCAGGTGTGGATGAATTTGTCATGATAATGCCTTCACGGTTATCGCTCTGCATGGAAATTTAATTAACCTCATTAAATAATATTATTATCATATATAATTATTATGCAATAATTATTAATGCTATATTATAATAATATACTACTCACCATGTCATTTTGAAGCCTGTTTCTCTTGCATTTATAATAGTAATGATATGCTGTTAATATGGAGACAATGGCAATAACAATCAGTATGAACAGAACTATTACAATAGGAATAACGATAACTACAATCAAATCAGCTTTATCATTTCCCAGATCATCTGATGTATCTGTGCAGTGAGGAATAATCATTATCTTTTAATGTACAGTCCTATACACACTCAGTTGCATACCATGATCAACTTCAAGTCTCATTGCAAAATCATTTAAGTCTTCCACACTGGATGAGTCACTCATAGTAGCTAAGTACACAAATTAAAACAGTACAGTGAATTAAAGCTCTGATAGTGCATGGACTCTCCAAGATAATTATATCCCCAGTAGCAATTTACTTTATGAGGTAATTATGGTGTAACCTATGATGAAATTATGATGCAACCTATGAGGTATACGTAAATATGAGAAAACCCAGGGCCTCGCCGGGGCCTTTCTGGGACCTGAAAGTCAGTAAATATTATGTAGGAGTATCTTATGTGTGTATCCAGCAAATATATACATTACAGGCTGAGTTCTACTTTCTCTGACAATGCAAGTAGTACCACTGGCCGAACTTCACACATTCTCTTGGCTTACGTATGCCGTGGATAAATATTAAAGCTAACTATGCAGTTACTGGGGATATGGTCAAGTGTTTCATAACATTTTATAATATTATAGCCTAGCTTGGCCTAGCTAGCTATAGCCGCGTCTACGTATGCAATAAAACACCTCTCTGTACAATGTCATACAAGGGATGACATGCATTGTGATATACCTAGGGCAAACTTTTCCCAAGTATAGCTAGCCTTTAATAATATACTGCAACCTCTCAAAAGGGTATAACCACTCTACATAACATGCCCCTTGAACTTATTTGTAGGTTCCTCTGTAGGCTAAGCTAGCTTAGCCTAGCTATAGCTGAAAGTGATTATAAATCGATGACACCATGCATTGAATATAACAAAATGGTGGCAGGAGTCTAGTTGTAGTTTCGTGATCAACTAGTCACTAGGTTTACTTATTTCATGCTGATAATGCTAGGGTCACGCCGGGTCACACTCGCCCACACTCTGACATGTCACGCGGCTACGGATCTATATAGGAACGCCTGAGCCTGCATTAGCTAGCTAGCTATCTAAAATGAAATCATTTTGCAAGCTATCAGTATAATATTATACTAGATACTTTACGATACCACCTACTATGCTAAGTGAACTTACCTTCTTAATAGTCTACGCAGGTAATTTCTTTCCATGTGATGACTAACGTGGGCGTGTCAGTGATTCCCCGGACCGCGGTTTTGGGGGGTTGAATGTCACGCAACAAAGCGCCCTGCGCATGCGCTTTGGTACAGTCACCTATACGATGTACGAGGGGGCGTGGTGCACAGGCCAGGACTGAGAAACATGTCCGAAAACGTTTCGATTGACGAAGTTTGTCGTCTTTTGGAGACGCTCTATGAGTGGGAGGAGGTGGCACTACACCTCGGCCTCTCAGATCAGACCATCCAGGAAGTTCGCGGGCTTTCTGGCGGGAACAGCTTGCATAGAGAGGTCATGGTGTTGAGGTGGGTTCAGCGTGAAGATCTGGAGCCTAGCTGGAGCAAGTTGGAGGAGGCGCTGGTTAGCGCCAATCAAGAGCCTTACGCCGCCATGATAAGGGATAGATCACGCACGGACGATAAGAAGGATCATGACTGTCACAGTGAAAAAGGTAGTGAAAGGAAATGCGTCTAAAATTTCTCAGAATAATAAATTATGTGGCTTGCAACCAGACTAGGACCCTATGTGATTGACATAATTAAGTTGTACAACCAGTCCAGTATGGCAAACATTTGAGCAATTTCTGCACCCTTGCATCATAGAAAAAATGTACATACTATAGTCACATAAAGTTATCTTCAGTTAGCTTGATCGTTTATCGACATTATCCACAACAGTCGAAAGAGCAACTACCTTTTTCAATCTTATTATACCGATTTTATGCGTGGTTTGGCGCATACACCAGGTATATATACACTGAGGGTAGTGAAGAACTAGAGCTCTGTAGAGCACATACCCCGCGCGCACATTGTGCAGTCAATAGAGCTACTTGTCACTAGCATTATTGACGACTGTTACCAATTCATATTAATTTTGTTATGTGCATGAGCAGAAAGCACATGGCCTGCAAACTAGCTATAGGTCTCTAGATATGGCTTTTTTGCGCTAATAATGGCGACACCAACAATGACAATGTAACCGATTACTTTACCCCCTTGCGCATGTGCAACTCTGTGGCACCTCCGGGTAAATTTTAGCTGGATGCAAGCAAATGAAGGAGACTATACAGCACAGGTGGATGCCTAGGCCTAATGGATGTTTATAGTGCATAGCATTTCTGAACTGCAGACAGTGTACTAGGTACTATTCCATATCAACAGTCTACATGTATGTACAAACACTGGCATACATACCGTATAGCCGGAAATATTGGCGGGCATTAAATTTGGCGGTTGAGTCCAAAATTGCTATTGAAAGAATATTGGTGGATTTAAATTTGGCGGTTCGGTACGGGATCACCATATGTATATATGCGAGTAGGAAATTTTGGCGGATTTTAATTTGGCGTTTGTAATAATAGACCGCCAAACCGCCAAATTTAATTCCCCACCAAATTTTCCGGCTGTACGGTAGCATGTTACCATCTGTAGCAGTGTAATAAAAGTGCATACTGTGGGATAACACCTTCATAGGCTAGATAAACACATGGTACGTATAAAAGGTGTATGGATTGGGTGCTCATCCCACCCCGGCCCCCCCCCCTCCCCAACCCTGGCATTGCTACTCCTAGCCCCTATGATACTTATTATTATAGCCTACATGCAGACACTTCGCATTCTGGTCAGTTTATAGACTAGTCTTATTTCACATACAGAAACTGAAGTACTTCTCTCCACCATCAACAACAAGACTCTTAGTAAGACCAACTTGAAGATGGCATATCATTAAAAATTACTGTATACTACTAAACACTAACTAATTCATCCCCCCTCTCTCATCCCTTCCGTATACATGCATAAATGCATACCGTAAATCGCGAATATTTCGATGTTAAAATATTTTCGGACAGCATGGCTTGTGCGAAAATTAAACGCACAAAATACATACGCAATATTAATGACAATGCACTACAGGGTCGTTTGTCCGAAAATTATTTAACGCGAAAAATTATCGCATAAAATATTTTAGACACAAAATATTCGCGATTTATGGCACTCACATATTATTATGCATGGTTTATTTTGGGGAGGGAGGGGTGGCTTTCATCCCTCCATGGAATTGATGTAAGAGTCGATTACACCGGGTACATGCCTTGAGGCGTGCACGCCAATAATATGCCTATAGGCACTCGCAATTATTACTATTCTATGTGTCCATCATTACTTTTTTCCACAGTAGGTTAGTTTTAATTGGCTATCCATGGTAGTACTATACCTCCCTCCAGTGTGGCTTTCAGGTCGCTTATCACTAGTGAAGTTACTGATGGTACAACATGTGAGTAAAACGATCGCTATGATAACTGCAGTTTAATGATAGTTAATTAGCTAGTACACTAATAATTCTATTTCAGCGACTACGGGTATGTCATCCACAATGCATGTGTAATTGGTTAATCCCCCTAATTGACTACACATTAACCCCCCTCGTTAGCAGAAACACCCCCTGCATGTGTGTACAGACTCCCTCTCCCCTACAGCGGAGGATGACTGGAATATTGTGTCTGTTGAGTGTGGCTCACTAGCTGCCAAGTGGGAGCAGCTCAGTGCCTGTCTTGGTCTTGCTAAAGCCGACATTGATAGGATAAGGGAAAGCCGTCCCAGGGACATCGCTGGATGCTGGAGTGAGGCCCTCAGCCAGTGGATTAAGCAGAACTTCTCCACTCAGCAATTTGGTTTACCGTCGTGGAGGTCTCTATTAAAGGCAGTGGCAATGGTGGACAGACGTCTCTATATGGAACTGGCTGCTAAACATCCATTAGGTATGACTTCACAAATAAAAAGAGATAAAATGATCCTAGCATTAAGTTTAACAACATACCCTGGGGTCTGTATTATGAGAATGGCCTGCCTATAGTTACTTCTTCATAAACATATTTATTATCACTACCATGAATTTTCAAATTTTAATGCAGTTTGAAATAATATATTATGATCTCTAGGTTGAGCATAGCGATCTAGTAGCTATCTGAATAATGACTGCTTGTCTGCATGCAATGGTGACAATAAACTAGTTTGCCCTGATTTAGTATGAAGCAATAGCTATATTATTATAATAATTATTATTGTTTGTTCCTTCAGTACTTTCTGCTATTGTCCAACCGCCAGCCAACCCCGAGAAGAGACAACAAAGTCAGTTTTAAAATTTAGCACCCCTAATTTTTGATGCCTGTTTTCTGTGGTTGTCACATTTATTATGTAAGCAGAATGCATCTTAAATTCCTTCTAAGAGGTTTTATTTGTGTGGAATTTTAGAAGCTATATCGTAGCATGTTCAAAAGCATATGAAATTAATCAGATGTTACTACTATGCAGGTGTGGAAATGATTCGCTATAATGTGGAAGAGATAAAAGCACATTTTTCCTCTCTTGTGCTCGAAATCCAGTTGGCTCTCAAGTCCCAGAGTGATGTCAGCAACGTGAGGGACTTTCTAATCACCTTCTTTGAGTGCGATTTTCCTGAGACATCTGATGTGAAGAAATTGTTTGCCGCTATCACCCTCAAACATCTATGGGATTATCATCATTACAGCCCTTTGGAGCAACTGATCAACAAGTTTCTACCAAATGATCAAGAAGTGGGGAGTCTTATGAAAGCGTACAAGGCCCGTCTCTCTGGATTCTATCTCACAACAAAACTTATCAATTATATCGAGTACCAGAATTTGTCTGCTGATGATTCTGCTGAGGAATGTGATCAACCCTCTCCAAAGCTCACCCCAAAGCAATACAAGAAGATCAAGGTGGTGCTTCAACTTGAGCGAAAGATATCACAGGTTTCATTAGACTATGTTGTGAAGCTGTGGCAGTGTTTTGCTGAGGAGTACGAGATTCCCTCTCTGACAGCAGTCATTGATAGGATAGTAGAGGGGAGCCTAGAGATAACATGGAGGGTGCCACAGCACATTGCCGATGCCATCCTTCCAAGGTCAAAGTTCTTTCGACGCCATGGGATAGTCCTCGTCTTTATTGATGATATCATCATCTATGATGAGAAACAAATGGTGAGTGCAATGCTGTAATCGGTTAATATAATGAGAAATTTGTGTGAGAATTAATACTATAATAATATGTTTATTGGGTTTTAGGAAAGTGCTATACTGGCATTAGTAAATGCTGGATAAAAATAATGTGGTGGAGTTGCTAATTATTAATACTACGTGGCTACTTCCAATATCTATATCCTCAGGCTGCTAAAGAGAAGAGATTTTTGGCGCTCTGTTATGATGGCACTGCAGACATCAGTGATTTGTGGTCTCTCCTAGCCCGGGGGGTGGACCTTGACATTTACGATGATGTAGGTGGTACTGCATGGCAATATAGAAGTATCTGTGTTGACATGATCTGGTATCTTGTTCTCAATTTATGTTAGTATGGCAACCATCCTCTCTGGTACATCAGTTATCATGGGAGACAAGACCTGGTTGAATTGTTCTTCAAGTATCATGCTGATGTTGACATGGCAACAATGGTAAGCAACTAAGTTAACCCATCATAGAAATTTCTGTGGTAGAATTAGCTATTGTCTTTCCTTGTCTTGCATATGTACAGGATGACTTTAGGGAAACAGCTTTGGTGACGGCAGTGGACAAAGGTCATCTCCATGTTGCTGAGATTTTAGTGAAGAATGGGGCAGATGTGAACTACAGAAATAAGGTGAGAGCATTGATACCTGGAACACAAGTACATGTATGCATAAAGTGGCCAATGATAAGGCATGATATTATGGTTAACCAGTGGGATGTACAAGGTATGAATAACAAACATGTACTAGCAGACAATGTCATGCATATGTCGTCCCTTAATGAAAAAATATTAATAACCTGTGACTTTGTACGTACTGTATTTTGGGTTTTCCTGTGAGGACAACTTTTGCCAGCACTAGCTAGTTTATGTCATAGTGAGGGAGTGGTCGTTGTTCAGCTCCCTAGCTCTCCCCACTGCTCACTTTTAATCACTGTCCACTAGTGTCTCACTCAAAAACTCTCTCCTTCACATGCTACAGAAAGGGCAATCAGTTCTTTGGAAAGCAAGCTTTAAAGGACTTACTGAAATAGTTCTTCTGCTCCTGCATCACCATGCTGCAGTGGATCTGCCTACTGATGTGAGACACAGTAACACCTATGTACACAGTAGACATTTAGTCTTGCTATAGTCATTGCTAGTCATTACAGTAGCCTAAGGATGCCTCTTTAGTCACAGATTAGCAATAGCATGGTTGAGAATAATCATTACTGTCTCATAGCCATTAAACCTATGGTAAAGGGTGAATATTTACATTATCATAATAATTATTAGTCCATGCATACAGTTCATGATAGCACCTGTCCAATATTGCTTAATAAAATTTAATATACAGAATGACTTGGGAAGTACTATGTAGCTACACCTGCCCAATATTCTAATTATGCAGAATGACTTCGGGGAGACAGCTTTGGTGGCAGCAGTGGGACAAGGTAATCTCCATGTTGCTGAGATTTTAGCGAAGAATGGGGCAGATGTGAACTACAGAAATAAGGTGAGAGCGTTAATCCCTATGCATAATGTGGCCAATGATAAGGCATGGTATTATGGTGAACCAGTAGGATGTACAAGGTATGAGTAACAAACATCCAGCATGTGCTGCTCATAGCAGACATGCATACGTCGTGGTTCCACCCTTTGACACTAATAAAATGCTCTCTGTCTGTGTCCTAGTCATAGATTTCCATTGATAACTGGTAAAGTACTATATTTTGGCCGGGTTTTCCTGTGAGGACGATTTTTGCCAGCACTAGCTAGTTTATGTCATAGTGAGGGAGAGATATTTGTTCAGCTCCCTAGCTCTCCCCACTGCTCACATTCAATCACTGTCCACTAGTTTCTTACTCTAATTTAAAAACTCTCTCTCCTTCACATGCTATAGAAAGGAAAATCAGTTCTTTGGAAAGCAAGCTTTGAAGGGCATACTGAAATAGTACTTCTCCTCCTGCGTCACCATGCTGCAGTGAATCTGCCAAATGATGTGAGACACAGTAACACTATGTATACAGTAGACATTGATGCTTGTACTTGCTATAGTCATTGCTAATCGTTGACAGTAGGATGCCTATGATGTCATCTTTGGTCACATATTTGTAGCTCCAACAGCAACAGCATGGTTGCTTGGAAACTGGGCAATAGTTTAATGATTACTGATCTCCTGTATAGACAAATTCAAGAATTAATGTTTGTGGCAATTCCATAATTTATTGTGTGTGCTTCATATGCAAGTTGTGAGTGAGTGGAGTTGCAGTTGCAGTACATACTTGCTCAATAGTATTATATTGTCTCAACTCATGCACTGCCAGGATGAACGTGGAGCAACAGCCCTGTTTGCTGCCTGCCAGGAAGGTCGTTATGATCTAGCAGCTCTATTCATCGACCACGGGGCTGATGTGAACTACCTTAGTAAGGTGAGACCATTGCATGTCCATGGTCAATATGATAGAATGGTGTGCTCAGTTTAGAGCAAGGTGGGGCTTCTCTATAATAATATTAATATTAGAGCTCTGTAGAGCACATACCCATGCACACATAGTGCAATCTTTAGATCTACTTGGTTATAATTTTGTGAGTTTAAGAAAAACAGTGGAAATATTCGGGCGCTTGGTGTAGGTGTCCTATAATAATATTATAGTGATGTCATGATCAGCCAAAAGCTATATACTGATTCTCTCGATCTCTGTCCATAGGCGTGGCTACAATGGCTAATAAAAAGGCACTATTTGTGATGCTTGTGGATCATATTCCTTGATTCAAAGCCAGTTTTTACCAAATTAGAGTGATTTATTGTGCTAATGAGTCACTCAGGTACTTATAGGCCTCAAAATTATTATGATTTTTTTGCTAATGACAATGATAACAACAACGATAACAATGATATGACATGCCCGATTACTTTACCCCTTTATAATTACCACCTTGTGCATGTGCACGCGGTGAACATTTACATAGCTAGTAGGATTTAAAGTAACATGACTCTGGTTTACTCTATGTATGAACCCTTGACCACATCCCCAGTGGCTGCATAGTTCTAATGGTGCATGTGGTAAAGGTCGTCAATATACACATTGATGCCGGGGCCTCAATCGTAGAGATGGAGTCTAAGATCAACTTTCGACTTCGAGTTTCGATGCTTCTATCAAAGGAGATGAACTCGACAGCACAGTACAGCTTCCGAACTTCAGATCGATAGTGGCATGACGCGTGCTATAAATAGCGCAAGGCTAGCTTTATTTATCCACAGGATTACGTCAGCCAAGAGAACGCGTGAAGTTCGGCCGGCATTACTTGTCGGAGAAAGTAGCACTCAGCTTTTAATCTATTCGCTGGATATGTATGTAAGTTAATATATAATTCTGTGGATTTTCAGGTCTCAGAAGTGTTCTGTAAAGGCTCTGAATTTTAGCGCTATGACGACATAGGTTACATCATAATTACAACATAATTACCTAATAACCGCAAATTTATACTGGGGATGTAATTTCAGTGGCACCTCTCTACTGTGGTCACACCTGGGACAGCTAGCGCTAAAAATGTCCTAACTAGCTAGTGATTATAAAAGAATATGTAAATAATATCTTTTACCGCCACCCCACCCCTCCCTAGCATGGAACCTAGACAGGTGTCCTGAATAAAAGAGGTGCATGTCCTTATTTTAGTGTGTATCCTTGTACAGGAGTGTCACTGTAGTACATGCAGTAGGAGGGGTTTATTGGTATAATATTATTTCTCATCGATGCAGACAGGGAAAACGCCAATGTACTTTGCTGCCCAGTGCAACCACCCGAGGCTAGTGGAGCTGCTCCTGGCCCATGGGGCAGACATCAACAAGGTACAGCACTGTGTAATGTAAAGATGTATGCAGTTGAGCAGCACATCTCAAGCTAGCATGTGGATAGCTTCATCATTCTTGGAGGTCATGTGACACTCCTCTCTTCTCTCTCTCTCTCTACAGGGAGTACAGTCCCCCCTATATGCCTCTTGTCATGGAGGCAATATTGAGATGATCCAGCTGCTGGTTCATCATCATGCAGCCATTGACCAATCAACTGATGTGAGTAATGCACTATACAATAGCACTACTAGTCTCATATTGTTGAATGAATCCCCAGCATACTCAGTATTATAATTCACATCTTCACTATTATCATGTTCACCACAGGATGACTATGCTGCTACTCCACTGATGGCTGCTTCTGATGAAAATCACATTGAGGTGGCAAGATTCCTAGTTGAATATGGGGCAAGCATTGATTATCAGAATAAGGTTTTAGTTATCCACTTTTTGTTTTCTAACTAAAAATTTTGGTTTTGTATTCCTCCACAGAATACTAGCGGCTACTCAGCTCTTCAAGTTGCATGTGACAGTGGCAACACAGATATTGTGAAGTTACTAATCCAATCCAATGCAAATATTGAACTCAAGAATAAAGTTGGTTTCATCTTAGCATTAATAATATATCATTCATAATAATATTATTAATATAACATAATAGGAAGGCAGAACAGGACTAATGATTGCTGCTTGGAGAGGCCATTCATTGATAGTGGCAGAGCTGGTCAGAGCTGGGGCTCAAATTGATGCTCAGGACCAGGTATACATGTACCTGTAACAATGACAATGTGGTTTCTTGGTTACTTAATTAAGATTACATGCAGGTATAATCATGTGCCTCCTTGTTAGAAGCACCCCGTGAATATCGGCATGAAGCTTCAGAAGTAAAAAAAATAACTCAGGCATGGGCTCAGGCTGAGGGGGGGGATCATAAGAATTGATTATGATGTTTACATGTTCTATACAACTAGTACTCTGACAGTATGTTTTGCTTATAGAATGGATTGACGGCGTATGATCTTGCTAGCAGTGAGTCTCATGCAGCAGTGTGTCAGCTATTGGAACAATATGGTTACAAGGTATATAGACTAAGTGTTATATACATAGCTAACTAACATGATTATTATGGTGCCATTAATAAAAATACCCGGTATATTGTTTTATCCCACAGCCGAGTCATCTTGTGCCAGCCCCTCTCCAGTCAACTAGCCGGCAACATGATCCCATCACAAACGTACAGACTTTCAGGGATATTCTGAAGCATGGATCTAAACTGTCTGATACTCCTAAACATCATAAAAGCAATACTGCTCCACAACATTCGTATGATGAATTGGACGAAACTGCATCGTAGAATAGAAATTAGAATTATGCATAACAGCCCTATCAACAGTGTGTACATACATGTACATGACATGACATTGTGTATTAATTTTGTTTTCTCATAATTTTGATATTGATAATATTATTGATTGATGATACAGGGATGGGATATAGCTAGCTGCTACCCACAAATTTTAATTCATGCATATTAAATAATCATGAATTACACATGCACCGTATACAGTGGACTCTCTATTATAAACGGACACTACCAATAACGGACCTCTACCCAATTAACGGACACTGCTATATGTACCAATCGATATCTCCATATGTTTAATACAGTAGCAGCACCTGAATAGCAGACAACCTCCGAATTCCGGATAACGGACACAGCAGCTTGCACGAAGTAGTACAGTACTATACAAAAACGTTCCGACTAACGGACGGTGGTGGGTGTGGCTAACCCCGCCCTCGATCTTCTTACATACAGGTCATGACGCAATTGACACTCGATCACTTCTTTGAAATACAGACTGAATAGTGCAATACAATGTCAGATCATGTAAACACCTGAGTATGTCATGAGTTTCTTTATAACAATCATTGGCTATAAAATTAATATTAGATGAAGTGGTGGGTGACTAAAGTAAAACACCCCAATAAAGGACATACATGTACCCCAAATAAAGGACAGAAGCCTATGTACCAAGGTGTCCGTTATTCGGAGAGTCCACTGTATACCATTAATTTATTTAATATTATTAATAACAATAAGTATGCATTACTGGTGGATTATAATTAACTAGAACATAGTAGCTAATATCATCAAACTTTGATACATTTTGGTCTGTAGACCTTTGGTCGAAACTGAATACGAACGTGCATGTTCTACCATAGATTATATATCACCCAGGGCGGGTGATATTTAATCTATGGTTCTACATTCAAGTTCAATAACCCACCAGTAATCCAAGACAGTACTATGTAGTACATTATTATTATTATTATTATGAGCCTGTATACATGTAGCTATAAATATGCATGTCGTGATCAATGATACTATTCTATGAACGGACAAGCTATTAATCTTTGAAGTTCCGGAAATTGTTTCATGCTTGGCTCCTTCATCTGAGGAGGTCAGTATAATAATTATAGCGCCTGAGTAAGTCAATCACTTTTTAATAATAATATTATATGAAAAATTTAACGATTATCACATCCCTAGTAGCTTCATTGTATATCACTATGGTAAAGGGTCACTAGGTATGTAAGTAGCATAGTTAGGTTATGCAATATTATGTAATTGTCAAATGCTTCGTAACTTAAAAATGAAAATAGATGATGAACTTCATGTACCAAATTTTTACGATTCGATACCATTACTGGGCGAATATTGCTTATTTCAGAAAAGTAAATTACTATCCTAGGGATGTACCTAGGGATCCACTATCTCTGATCCACTATACTCTCTCCACATGAGCCAGCCCCTCCCACTATTTAGCGAAGGGGTGGGGCTGGCTTTTCATGCCCTACCCATACTGAGCATGCGCAGTGTGATCACACGGGATTCTCCCTGCTCCGGTCCCTCGATGATTAAGGTACCATTAAATTGCGTGGGCGTGAGGTGGGGGATATGACACCTAAACCACATCAAAGTCATTAGTGAGGTGCATGTTGTGTAACCACGCCCTTTTAATTGCACAGGTCTCAGGGGTGTGGCTGCTAGAGCCGGAAGTGTTCATTTAATATCCTCCATGGACCGGAAGCTGAGCCGGAAGGGAGGGGCCAGGCCACGCCCAAAACAGCCCCACCCTGTTCCCCAAGGACCACCATTCTCAATCAAGTGCCTACTAACCACCGGATGTCCACCGGAAGCCCACAATCAATCCCAATTAAAACACACAGCTTCCTCAAGGCCAAAACACACACAAACACTTGGAGGCCGTTCTGCCACACCGCCCACGCAAGAGCTCACCTCATTTCCTGTGTGGGCGGAGTGACAACACGTCATCGCAACCACATCCGCTTCAAACCATCGTCAGCTTCCGTCCAGCCGTACGGGCCCCTCGATCGCACCGCCGTACAGTGCCTCATTAACAGACATGGCCTCACCTTTGACCTCCTGCCACGCCCCCAAAGCCTCCTCGAGGGGTTCAAAGGTCACCACCGCTTCCGGGACACGCCCACCTATCGCCGAGGCCAAGTCCCAGGCGCCGATGTCCAAGCACTGGCCCGTGAAGCCACGCCCAATCGGAAGCAATAAAACCTGCATTAACGCACACGCACACACTCCACACAGTGCCAGGAACACGCCCACATGCTTAATTAGGCCTAATAAGCTTTTTTTTTTTTTTTTTTTTTTTTTTTTTAAGTCGTTGCGGTTAATAGTTAAGAAAGAATGCTTTGATCTTGCTTTGATGTGGGCAATTACCGGCCTTTTCTTCAGGGGCCACTTCCGGTCGCTAATTACACGCGCATAATCATCCCTGGCCGATTCTGGACACGCCCACCTTCGACCAAAAGCACTCGTATGGCCTCTTCGGCCACGCCCCTTCACGATTCGCTAATTGAATTAGCCATTCCTGACGCTCACGCCCACGCAATTAAATGGTACCTTAATACAGGGTATAGCTTGATCGAGAAAGATGTCGGAAATTGTTTCAATTGTCGAAGTTTGTCGTCTTCTGGAGACGCTCGATGAATGGGAGGAGGTGGCACTACACCTCGGCCTCTCAGACAAGACCATCTTGGAGATTCGCGGGCTTTCTGGCGGGAACAGCTTGCATAGAGAGGTCATGGTGTCCAGGTGGATTCAGCGTGAGGATCTGGAGCCTAGCTGGAGCAAGCTAGAAGAGGCGCTGGTTAGCGCCAATCAAGAGCCTCACGCCACCATGATAAGGGCTAGGCAACACACTCCTACGAACCCTGCGATTATCGCCACCGCCACCACAAGCTCTGATGACCTGAAGGAATTGAATGATCATGACAGTGAAAAAGGTAAGGAAACGCGTCTAAAATTTCTGTACTGATTAATAATAATTTTATGTAGTTGGGCCCTACATGATTGACATAATTAGGCCAGGAAAACTACATTCATAGTTTGTTTTTGGGGGGGGGGGGGGGGGGTTGCGGGAACTGTATTTAGATTAAATTCTTGAGGTCAGTGTAGTAAACATGCATCCACACAGGATGCCTGATCAGTTTAACTGTTCTTATTCCACATACAGAAACTGAAGCACTTCTCTCCACCGTTGACAACAAGACTCTTAGTAAGACCAAGATGGCATATTATTAAGATTGCCGTACATTTAAATGCTAATTCATCTTCCCTCTCTCATCCCTTCCATGAGTATACATACACACATGCAGGGTTTATTTGGGGGGGGGGGGGGGGGGGGGGGGGTGGGGGAGCTTTCATTCATCCATGGAATTGATTTAGGAATTGCTTTTACTGCCATAAACAATGTCATGATACAGTAGGAGGCATAAAAACGATGACGTTTCCGTTCGTCTAAACGGAATACGTCCTGTACTGTTCGCCATTCAATTCCCGTTTTGCACGCGCAAGTGATCCAATTAACACATTCTTACCAACGTGTCAAGAACCAGAGCTAGTTCGTTCACTCGTGGACCTAGAATCGACGCTTTTACACTGCCACAGTCTTCTAAATTTCGCTGGGATACTGTGCTATTGCCGCTCTTCTGATTCGAGTGTATTTTGCAATCACTGCTCGACTGCAAGTGGTTTTTTGCTATCGTTGATCAATCGACCTCAGATCACTGATCGATTTAAATCACCTCTACAACTAGCAGATCGACTGAAGTAGTATTCCTTTTGGCTTTCTTGGACTCCTCTGGCGTGTAGTTTGAGCTAGCTACGGTTCGCCTAGTCTGTCGCACCATTTGTCGCCTGCTCCGCCTCCTGTTTAATTCCCTTTTCTGTTGAATGGAATGGGCACACGTTTCTGTTTAAATGGAATGGGACGGGACGGAAAACCACACTTACGTAATTTGTTGTATGTTGCACCTTCAAATAGCCATGTTTTCTACTACACTACTGATAGTAGAGCCGTATACAAGTGTAGCTGAGCATACAGTTAGACTAGGTCTGTGTCTACCTAACTTTGTAAATAATGTGAGACAAAGAGCTCTAGATGGACATGAAATGGCAACAGTTTGCAGGCAAGTATGCTTTTTAGCCAGAAATAGCACAATATTATGTAGCAAATTACTGGCTACAAAGGCTGTACAACATGTGAGTAAAACAATAGGCTTTCTACAATCTATTTCAGCGATTACGGGTATATATGTCATCCACAATCCATGTGTAATCAATATACACATGTATATGGGGTTCCCTCCCTCTGACTACACATTACCCCCTCTTTAGCAAAAATAACCCCTGCATGTGTGTACAGACCCCCTCCCCCCTACAGCGGAGGATGACTGGAATGTTGTATCTGTTGAGTGTGGCTCACTAGCTGCCAAGTGGGAGCAGCTCAGTGCCTGTCTTGGTCTTGCTAAAGCCGACATTGATAGGATAAGGGAAAGCCGTCCCAGGGACATTGCTGGATGCTGGAGTGAGGCCCTCAACCAGTGGATTAAGCAGAATTACTCCACTCAGGGTGATCAAGGCAAGTCTATGCATTATAATGTATTGAAAATAAAAAATGGAATATTTTAGGAGTAATTGCATCTTTATGTTTCTAATTTGGTACTTACAAACATCTCATGGACCTAAATGACCACACCCACTTTGGTGGTCACATGACCTTCTGCAGCTGCACAATCATACTTGAAATATTTTGCAAAAAAACCATTTGTTCCCAAACAGGTAGGAAGTTGAAACTTTGACACAATAATCTTCTTATTGCCTATTAATTAAATCCAGCTGCGCATAATTAAATTATGTTTAATTAAGAAGTTATTACAAATTTCTAATTAATGCACACCACCCGAAAATCTATTTTTAACTGTAACTCATTAATTATGCATAATTTAATTATGCGCAGCAGGATTTAATTAGTACTAATTAAGACTTAACAGATGCACAAGATATTAGATATTCAGTTCTGCTACTATAAATGGTTTTTTTGCCTTGAAGTTTCAAATCTATTTTTAGCCCTAACGAGGTCGTACATGGTCATGTGACCATGAATGTCAGCGTGGGAATTAAGGACCATGAGTTATTACTAATTTTTAAGTTTGAAAGCTAGATATAAATTTATTACAAAGTTATTATATATTGACACTTTTTATGGTCCACCCGTGCCTTAATGCACCTGAGCACTCAGCGATTTGGTTTACCGTCGTGGAGGTCTCTACTAAAAGCAGTGGCTACGGTGGACAGACATCTCTGCAAGAAGCTGGCTGCTAAACATTCATTAGGTACAACTTCACATAATTAATATGATGTAAACTGATAGCATAAATGACTGGATTAAGCAATAGCTAGTATAATAATATTGTCATTGTTTATTCTGTCAGAGATGCTCCAAGTACCTTCTGCTATTGTCCAATCACCAGCCAGCCCTGAGAAGAGACAAAAAAGTAAGTTTATATATTTCTTCTAAAATGTAGTACCCCTAATTTTTAACCCTCGGCGCATGTGCGAGGGTTACGGTAGTCATTCTGTCTGTCTGTGTGTAATATACAATGTTACAGTATTCATAAGCGTATGAAGTGATGTTGCAACTGTGCAGGTGTAGAAATGATTCGCTGTAATATGGAAGAGATAAAAGCAATTTTTTCCTCTCTTGTACTCAAAGTCCAGTCAGCTCTCCAGTCTCAGAGTGATACCAGCTCCTTGAGGGACTTTCTGATCACCTTCTTCAAGTGCGATTTTCCTGAAACATCCGATGTGAAGAAATTATGTGCTGCTGTCACTCTCAGTGATCTGTGGAATTATCATCATTTTAGCCCTTTGGAGCGACTGGTCAACCAGTTTCTACCAAATAACCAAGAAGTGGGGAGCCTAATGAAAGCGTACAAGGCCCGTCTCTCTGGATTCTACCTCACAACAAAGCTTATCGATTATATCGAGTACCAGAATTTGTCTGCTGATTATTCTGATGAGGAATGTGATGAACCCTCTCCAAAGCTCACCCCAAAGCAATGCAAGAAGATCAAGGTGGTGCTTCAACTTGAGCGAAAGATATCGCAGGTTTCATTAGACTACGTTGTGAAGCTGTGGCAGTCTTTTGTTGAGGAGTATGAGATTCCCTCTCTGACGGCAGTCATTGAAAGGATAGTAGCTGGTAGCCTGGAGGTGACATGGACAGTGCCACAACACATCGCTGACGCCATCCTTCCAAGGTCAAAGTTCTTCCGAAGCCATGGAATAGTCCTCGTCTCTATTGATGATGTCATCATCTACGATGAGAAAAAAATGGTATAAAGTTAATACAAAATTGTATTCCATTTATATCAAGATGCATTGTAAATGCTAGATGAACAAAATCATGTGATGGACTTGCTAATTAATACTCTACATGGCTATATCAATTTCTTATATCCCAGGCTGCTAAAGAGGAGAGATTTTTGGAGCTCTGTTATGACGGCACTGCAGACATCAGTGATTTCTCATCTCTCTTAGCAGAGTGGGTGGAGCCTGATATCTATGACAAAGTAGGTGCTACTGCATGGTAATTATTATGTGTTGACATGATCTGATATCTTGTTCTGTATATTAGCATGGTGTCCATCCTCTCTGGTACATCAGTTATGATGGGAGACGAGACTTGGTTGAATTGTTTCTCAAGTACCGTGCTGATATTGACATGGCAACAAAGGTGAAGTACATGTACTGTAATAATTATAGAGTAATTAAGACCCATCATAGAAAATTATTTATGGTAGAATTACATTGTAGTTACCATCTTTCATTGTCTTTTACAGGATGACTTTGGGAACACAGCTTTGGTGACGGCGGTGGACAAATGTCATCTCCATGTTGCTGAGATTTTAGTGAAGAATGGGGCAGATGTGAACTATAGAAATAAGGTGAGAGTGTTGATCCTTGTAACACAAGTATGCATAATGTGGCCAATGATAAGGCATGGTATTATGGTGAACCAGTGGGATGTACAAGGTATGAGTAACAAACATGCAGCATGTGCTGATGTGCTGTTCATAGCAGACATGCATATGTCGTGGTCCCCCCCTTTGATGCTAATAAAATTCTCTCTGTTTCCCTAGTCATAGATTTCCATTGATTGATGACTGGCGAATTTTGTACGTACTGTGTTTTAATTTGGTTTTCTTGTGAGGACAACTTTTGCCAGCACTAGCTAGTTTATGTCATAGTGAGGGAGTGGTCGTTGTTTAGCTCCCTAGCTCTCCCCACTGCTCACATTCAATCACTGTCCACTAGTGTCTCACTCTAAAACTCTCTCCTTCACATGCTACAGAAAGGAGCATCAGTTCTTGGCTATGCCTGCTTTAAAGGACATATTGAAATAGTTCTTCTGCTCCTTTGTCACCACGCTGCAGTGGATCTGCCAAATGATGTGAGACACAGTAACACTATGTACACAGTAGACATTGATGCTTGTACTTGCTATAGTCATTGTTAGTCATTGACAGTAGGATGCCTACAATATCATCTTTGATCACACATTTGTAGCTCCAACAGCAACAACATGGTTACTTGAAAAACTAGGCAATAGTTTAATGATTACTGAGCAATTCTCAACTCATACAGGATGAACGTGGAGAAACAGCCCTGTTTGCTGCCTGCCAGGAAGGTCATTATGATCCAGCAGCTCTACTCATCGACCACGGGGCTGATTTGAACTACCTTAGTAAGGTGAGACCATTGCATGTCCATGGTCAACATGGTAGAATGGTGTGCTCAGTTTAGAGCAAGGTGGGGCTTCTCTATTATTATGCACATGGCCATCATAGTGTGTGTGTCATTGATGCATGTAGAAATAGTGGGCTCAATTTAGAGCAACATGACACTATTTTATTTTGTGCATTATATATATTCGCAGGGTGGGTTCACACCAATGTACTTTGCTGCCAAGAACAACCACCTGAGGCTAGTGGAGCTGCTCCTGGCCCATGGGGTGGACATCAACAAGGTACAGCACTGTGTAATGTAAAGATGTATGCAGTGGAACAGCACATCTAAGGCTAGCATGTGGACAGCTTCATCATTCTTGGAGGTATGACTCATGTATGTGACACTCCACCGTTCTCTCTCTCTCTACAGGGAGTGCAGTCCCCCCTATATGTCTCCTGTCTTAAAGGCAATATTGAGATGGTCCAGCTGCTGGTTCATCATCATGCAGCCATCGACCAGCCGACTGATGTGAGTAATGAATGCACTATTCAATAGTACTAGTCTCAGTTTATTTTGCTGTGTATTGTTCACTGAATCCCCAGCATACTCAGTGTTATTCACATCTTCACTATTATCATGTTCATCACAGGATGAGTGTGCTGCTACTCCACTGATTGCTGCTTCTGATAGAAATCACATCGAGGTGGCAAGATTCCTATTTAAACATGGGGCAAGCATTAATTATCAGAATCAGGTTTTTAGATAACCATTTTTTTGTTTTCTAATTTGCTTATTATGCCACATTCTTGTATTCCTCCACAGTATGGAAACTCAGCTCTTCATGCTGCATGCAACCGTGGCAGCACAGATAGTGTGAAATTACTAATCCAATCCAACACAAACATTGAACTCAAGAATAAAGTTGGTTTTGTCTTGAAAAATTTAATAATTATACATCATTTATGATATTAATGCAATATACATGCAGGAAGGCAGAACAGGACTAATGATTGCTGCCTGGAGAGGTCATTCATCGACAGTGGCAGAGCTGGTCAGAGCTGGGGCTCAAATTGATGCCCAGGATCAGGTATACATACCATGTGTACTTGGTTTTTTTTGGTAACCCAAGATTAATTTAGGTTAATTATAATAATTATGTACGTTTATACACGTGAACTCACCGTAAATATTGGCATGAAGCTTCAAAAGTCAAAAATAATAATGGTGATCAAGACTCACCCATGGGTTGAGGCTAGGGAGGGCGGATGATGTTTACGTGTTCTTATACAATCACAACTGACATTAAGTTTTGTTTCTAGAATGGATTGACGGCGTATGATTTTGCTAGCAGTCATTCTCATGCAGCAGTGTGTCAGCTATTGGAGCAGTATAGTTACAAGGTACAGTGTTATAGCTAGCTAACATTGTTATGGTGCCATTACTGTTTTGTCCCACAGCCAAGTCATCTTGTGCCAGCTGCTCTCCAGCCAACTAGCCGTCATGACCCAGTCACAAGCTTACAGACTTTCAGGGATATCTTAGAGCATGGGCCGGAGTTATCTGATACTCCTACTAAACATCAAAAAAGTCATCCAGCTCTTGAATCAGAACACTCATATTATGATGAAACTGATCATAGGTAGCAGCTAGAAAATTAATTATTATAACAGCCCTGTCAACAGTAGTGTGTACATGTAGGCTATACATCATATAATATTATTAAAATTAATTGTAGATATTGATAGTATTGACACATGCCTCAGCGTAGTTAATTAAGGGTGGCTTATATTGTCATGTCACTATCATACAAGCCACGGCAAAAAGCCACACATCCGAGCTCACTTTTATCAGGGATGGATGGCACAAAATTTAATAATTGCAATAATTATAATTACTATAGACACTGCATGTGGCCTGGGTATCAATGATTGATAGTCAAGAGGCAGGGGAATGGTGGAAGGCGGAGAGAGGAAGGAGTTAGAAAGAAGAAATTATACTTTTGTTAGTGTGATGCTCATGGATCGAAGTTCACGACAGAATAGGCAGGAAAAATTAATATCGACCTCCATGTATTAAAGATGCACAAAGGAGCCATGAAGCAATAATTATTGTCATGAACCTCCATGCATATATATGGCCACGAACATCACACTAACATATTATTATTCCATTAAAATTAATGGTGGGACCTTAAAGATAACGTAGAACAATGTTGACCTTCACTCCGCTCCTCGTTTGATTCATGGAGACACTAGACACATGGAACAGGTGTGGTGCTCACTCTGCAGCTGCCAACTGGTGGAGTTATTAAATAACCCACGGAGATAAAGGCTGTGCTTCCAGTATCTTGACAAGAAATTCTTGTCAAGATACTGGAAGCACAGCCTTTATCTTCGTGGGTTATTTAATAAGGGGCTGGCTCGTCACTCTCTGACACTTTCAGAAAACAAAAATTATGTCACTCTCTGACACCTTCAGAAAACAAAAATTATTTTTGTTTTCTGAAAGTGTCAGAGAGTGACGAGCCAGCCCCTCCCTCTAGCTCTATTCAGCAAAGGGGTGGGGCTGGCTTTTCACGTAAGCGCACGCCACACCCACACTGAGCACGCGCATTGTGAACACTAGGGGCTTGCTCTACAATGGTAATAGACGGTGAGAAAGATGTCTGAAAACGTTTCAATTAGCGAAGTTTGTCGTCTTCTGGAGACGCTCGATGAGTGGGAGGAGGTGGCACTACACCTCGGCCTCTCAGACCAGACCATCCAGGAGATTCGCGGGCTTTCTGGCGGGAACAGCTTGCGTAGAGAGGTCATGGTGTCCAGGTGGGTTCAGCGTGAGGATCTGGAGCCTAGCTGGAGCAAGCTAGAGGAGGCGCTGGTTAGCGCCAATCAAGAGCCTCACGCCACCATGATAAGGGCTAGGCAACGCATTCCTACGAACCCACTCTTTACCGCCGCCGCCACCACCACGAGCTCGGACGACTTGAAGGAAGCGAGCGATCATGATAATGAAAAATTTAAAGGTATTGAAAGAATTAAATTAAACGCGTGTAAAATAAATTCTATGCTGATTAGTAACAATATTATTATGTGTGGCATTATTAGGCCACTCCAATATGATTCCTTGTTTCCCCTTTCATCAGAAAGCCTGGGGCATGCGGGCGGGCTGTTCATTATTCATTATTCATTATCACTATACGTATTAGAGCGCCAGACGACCTTTGCCAAAGCTACCGTTAGACAACGAGATAAGAGCGGATATACTAATACACTATAATGAACAAAATCTGGAAATTGTGGAAGGGATGCGGGCGGGAAATGGGAAACAATTATGATTGATAGAATTAAGTTGTACACCCAGTCCAGTATTCCCAACGCCCGAGGAATTTCTGCTAGCGATTCAATTATGAATGCTTCACGAAACGAAACAGCAACTGCCTTGTGCAATGATTCCACCTATTATACCAATTTTAGTTTGGCACATTGTAAATACACCAGGGTAGTGAAGTATTAGGAGTTATTGTATGAGTGCCCATGGGTACTTACATAGGAAACCATAGTACACCTAGCAGTGCCAGTGGTATGACCACATATTTAAGGTATAATTTGGTTAATAATGTAATTATGTGCGTGAGTGGAATTCCTTTTTCTCCAAGCATGGCCAGCTCCTGGGAGAGAATTGAGACGAGACAGTTTAGTGATTTATATAAGCCATTGAACTGTTGAGATCGAGTACAAAAGAAATCTATAAGGTGTAAACCATAGCATGTGTACATAGCTAGCTACAAGGTACTTTCCCTCAGCTGCTATTCGCAGGTCAATAACAAGTCAGTTGTACGCCTTATGGGAGTTATATATTCATCCTGCGAGTTTAGTTATACGTGGCGGTTGTGTGGTAAGTGATTTTAGCCATTGTCGCCATTCTTTGCAATTGATTTGTATGGCTTCAGTACTGCAAGTAGTATTATTGGAGCTAACAGCTACCGTAGGAAAGGTTATAATTGCATTCTAGTCAAGTCAGGCCAATTTACAAATCCAATAATAATTGCGATGGACGACCCATACCATACTGTAGTATATGTGCACGTTTATGTTTGCGAATCTATTAATTGCGAAATGTAACGCAATTCGCAATCAATAGATACTCGTAATTAAAATCCGACCTACGGTATCACCATCAACAGATTTTGGCTCAGTAGTTCTTTAGCTGGGTACAAGCAAACGAAGGTGACTATACAACACAGGTGGATGCATAAGGCTAACCGATGTTTACAGTAGCATAATAGCACTTCTGTACTACAGATTGTACTAGGCACTATTTCATGTCCACAGTCTGTACTGGCATACTTGTTGCTCTCCTGTGGCAGTGTAGTAAAAGTGTATACTATGGGATAACACCTTGATAGGCTAGATAAACAATAAAACTATACATGCAAAGGGTGCATATGGAATGGGTGCACATCCCCCCCCCCCCCCCCCCCCCCCCAGCGATACTACTCCTGGCCCCTATGATAGTCATTATTATAGCCTATATGCATGTACATGCAGACACTTCGCATCCTGGTCAGTTTATAGAACTCAACTGTTCTTATTCCATATACAGGAACTGAAGCACTTCTCTCCACCATCGACAACAAGACTCTTAGTAAGACCATTGCCATAATTATACATCTAAACACTGATTCATCTCTCATCTCTTCTGTGTGCATGTATACACACACAATATGATAGCTACAGGGTTTATTTTGGGGTGGGGGGATGCTTTCATCCCTCCATGGAATTGTTTCAGGAATTGGCTTTTACTGCCATGAACCGATTACACAATCATGATACACGCCTCGAGGCATGTGCACATTTTGCACTCAAACTGCAATAGATGCCTATAGGTGTTTGCACTATTATTACTGTGCTCCATGTATAGCCATGCCATATCTCAATAGTAGATTAGTTTAGGCTTGGCATCCTGTCTGTGGTTGTATCTCCAGCCCCTGACCCCTCTCGCAAATGCCAGGGGGAACCACCTACAGTATGGCAGGTTGCTTAGAAATAATTCAGAGAAGCACCAATGAAGTTACACAATAACGAGATCTAGAATAGCTATGGTGGACTGAGCACTCAAGCAGCCACGCTTTCTACCACAGTACTGATAGTAGACTCTGAGCCGTATAGCTGAGCATACAGTTAGACTGGGTCTGTCTACCCAACTTTGTAAATGAAGTGAGACAAAGAGTTCTACTTACTATGGATGGACTTGAGATGGCGACAGTTTGCAGGTAAGTTTGCTTTATAGCTAGAAATTGCATACTAAAAATTTAATGTACATGCATAGCAAAAATGACTGGATACAAAGGCTATACAACAAGTGAGTAAAACAATACCTATGATAACCGTTCTAGGATGCTGTTTAATGACAATTAGCTAGTACACTAATTTTATTTTCTGTGATTACGGGTATATTATCCACAATCCATGTGTGATTGGTTAATATGGAGTTGTCCCCCCCCCCCCCCCCCCCCCCCGCTTTAGCAGAAATAATCCCTGCATGTGTGTACAGACCCCCCTCTCCCCTGCAGCGGAGGATGACTGGAATGTTGTGTCTGTTGAGTGTGGCTCACTAGCTGCCAAGTGGGAGCAGCTCAGTGCCTGTCTTGGTCTTGCTAAAGCCGACATTGATAGGATAAGGGAAAGCCGTCCCAGGGACGTCGCTGGATGCTGGAGTGAGGCCCTCAGCCAGTGGATTAAGCAGAACTACTCCACTCAGCGATTTGGTTTGCCGTCATGGAGGTCTCTACTAAAGGCAGTGGCTACGGTGGACAAACGTCTCTGCAAGGAGCTGGCTGATAAACATCCATTAGGTACGACATCATAAGATTGATTCATTGCCTAACTAATGCCTTGGGGTTGACTCCCCTTTGTTTACGAAAATGATGGTAGATTATGTTCCTATAGCTCTTTTGGTGCAGATTCACCTTGGGTGAGGCCATTAGAATTCACAGTTTATCGTCACTGCCTGCATGGATTTTCAGATTAAATTTTGTCCAAGAATACCTTGAACCCAATCCCCTAGAGCACTCTAATTAGTGGACAGTGCCTAGGTAATAATATTATCTAGATTGAACACAGCGATCTTGCTGTCTTGAAATCTGAATAATGATGGCTCATCTGAATGCAAAATAGAAAACTTTACAGCGATGAACTATAAAATTTATTTAGTTTGTCCCGACAAAATTAATATTAGTTTGACTGGATTTTATTATTCATAGTTTCAGAGATGCTGCAAGTACCTTCTGCTATTGTCCAACCACCAGCCAGCCCTGAGAAGAAACAACAAAGTCAGTTTATGATTAGCATAATGTACTAGCAATCATAATATAAGTGACATTGCAACTGTGCAGGTGTGGAAATGATTCGTTCCAATGAGGAAAAGATAAAAGCGCTTTTTTCCTCTCTTGTGCTAAAAGTCCAGTCAGCTCTCCAGTCCCAGATTGATATCAGCACCTTGAGGGACTTTCTAATCACCTTCTTCGAGTGCGATTTTCCCGAGACATCCGATGTGAAGAAATTATTAGCCGCTATCACCCTCAAACGTCTGTGGGATTATCATCACTACAGCCCTTTGGAGCAACTAATTGACCAGTTTCTACCGACTGACCAAGAAGTGGGGAGCGTTATGAAAGCGTACAAGGCTCGTCTCTCTGGATTCTATCTCACAACAAAGCTCATCGACTATATCGAGTACCAGAATTTGTCTGCAGATGATTCTGATGAGGAATGTGATCAACCCTCTCCAAAGCTCACCATAAAGCAATACAAGAAGATCAAGGTGGTGCTTCAACTTGAACGAAAGATATCACAGGTTTCGTTAGACTACGTTGTGAAGCTGTGGCAGTCTTTTGCTGAGGAGTACGAGATTCCCTCTCTGACGGCAGTCATTGATAGGATAGTAGTAGGCAGCCTGGAGGTTACATGGACAGTGCCACAACACATCGCCGACGTCATCCTTCCAAGGTCAAAGTTCTTCCGAAGCAATGGGATAGTCCTTGTCTCTATTGATGATGTCGTCATCTATGATGAGAAACAAATGGTAAGTACAAAATTTATTTCAATATATTTCAAGAGAGAAACATAGTTATACATCACCAGGTTTTAGGAAAATTGTGTAAAGTGCTGTATTAGAATTGTAAATGCTAGATAAAAAAATAATGTGGTGTAGTTGCTAATTAATACTACGTGGCTATTTCCATTTTCTGTATCCACAGGCTACTAAAGAGGAGAGATTTTTGGAGCTCTCTTTTGATGGCACTGCAAACATAAGAAAATTCTCGTCTCTCCTAGCCCAGGGGGTGGAGACTAATATCTATGACCAAGTAAGTGCTACTGCATGGCAATAGATAAGTATCTGTATTGACGTCTTGTTCTGTATGCTAGCATGGCCAGCATCCTCTCTGGTGCATCAGCTATCGTGGGAGACAAGACCTGGTTAAATTGTTCCTCAAGTATCATGCTGATATTGACAAGGCAACGAAGGTGAGATAATAATGTTTCCCTGAATATTTGTGGTAGAATTGGCTATTGTCTTTCATATTGTCTTGTACAGGATGACTTCGGAGACACAGCTTTGGTGGCGGCAGTGGACAACGGTCACCTCCATGTTGCTGAGATTTTAGTGAAGAATGGGGCAGATGTGAACTACAGAAATAAGGTGAGAGCGTTGATCCCTATAACACAAGTATGCATAATGTGGCCAATGATAAGGCATGGTATTATGGTGAACCAGTGGGATGTGCAAGGTATGAGTAACAAAAATGCAGCATGAGCAGACGTGCATATGTCGTGGTTCCTCCCTTTGACGATAATTAAAGTACTCTCTCTGTGACCTAGTCATAGATTTCCATTGATAACTGGTGAATTTTGTACATACTGTGTTTTGGGTTTTCCTGTGAGGACAACTTTTGCCAGCACTAGCTAGTTTATGTCATAGTGAGGGAGTGGTCGTTGTTCAGCTCCCTAACTCACCCCACTGATCACATTCAATCACTGTCCACTAGTGTCTCACTCTAAAACTCTCTCCTTCACATGCTACAGAAAGGGCAATCAGTTCTTTGGAGTGCCTGCTACTTGGGACATGCTGAGATTGTTCTTCTGCTCCTGTGTCACCATGCTGCAGTGGATCTGCCTAATAATGTGAGACACAGTAACACTTATGTATACACAGTAGACATTGATGCTTATGCTTGCTATAGTCATTGCTAGTCATTGACAGTATATAGGATGCCTATGATGTCCAGAAGAATGTTTGTGGCAATTCCATAATTTGTTGTTGCTAATTATTTTGTCTAAGCGTACAGTGTGTGCTCCGGCCATACATGTATATTGTGAGTGAGTGGAGTTGTAGTTGGTGAGGCTTCAGATTTCCATGTCTCATTTGTGTTGTATTGTCTCAACTCATGCAGAATGAATATGGAGAAACAGCCCTGTTTGCTGCCTGTAGTAAAGGTCGTTATGATGTAGCAGTTGTACTCATCGACCACAGGGCTGATGTGAACTACCTTAGGAAGGTGAGACCATCACCTGTCCACCATGATAGAATGGTGGTGTGCTCAGTTTAGAGCAAGGTGGAGCTTCTCTATAACTATGTATATGGCCATTATAGTGTTGGGGTCATTGATGCATGTGAAGATAGTGGGTTCAATTTAGACCAACGTGACTCTATTTTACTTTGTGCATTATAGTGGCACCTCTCTATCGTGGTCAGTCCTGGGACAGCTGAAAATGTCCTGATTAGTGAGGTGCCCTCATTTTAGGGGATAGTTTTGTACTCAACTCTATCTAGCTTGGAGCCTAGACAGTGTCCTGAATACATGTAAAGTGGCCGTACGTATCCTTATTTCAGTGTGTGCACGTCCTTGTACAGGGGTTTCACTGTAGTATACATGCAGTAGGAGGGATTTGCCTTACACTGAAATATTTCTGATGCAGACAGGGATAACACCAATGTACTTTGCTGCCCAGTGCAACCACCCAAGGCTGGTGGAGCTGCTCCTGGCCCATGGGGCGGACATCAACAAGGTACAGCACTGTGTAATGTATAGATGTATGCAGTGGAGCAGCACATCTCAAGCTAGCATGTGGATAGCTTCATTATTCTTGGAGGTCATGTGCATGTGACACTCCACTGTTCTCTCTCTACAGGGAGTGCAGTCCCCCCTATATGCCTCCTGTCATGAAGGCAATATTGAGATGGTCCAGCTGCTGGTTCATCATCATGCAGCCATCGACCAGCCATGTGATGTGAGTAATGCACTATACAATAGCACTAGTCTCAGTTTATTTTGCTGTGTATTGTTGACTGAATCCCCAGCATAGTCAGTGTTATTCACATCCTCATTATTATCATGTTCACCACAGGATGAGCCTTTTGCTACTCCACTGATTACTGCTTCTGTTAAGAATCATAATATTATTGAGATGGCAAGATTCCTAGTTGAGCATGGGGCAAGCGTTAATTATCAGAATCAGGTTTTTTGATAACCACTTCTTGTTTTCTAATTAAATTTGCTTACATTCTTTTATCCCTCCACAGTATGGAAACTCATCTCTTCACGTTGCATGCAACCGTGGCAACAATGATATCGTGAAATTACTAATCCAATTCAATGCAAACATTGAACTCAAGAATAAAGTTGGTTTTATTTTCACAAAATTAATAATTATTATTATACATCATTGATTATTATTATAACAACATCGTACAGGAAGGCAGAACAGGACTAATGATTGCTGCGTGGAGAGGTCATTTATTGATAGTGACAGAGCTGGTTAGAGCTGGGGCTCAAATTGATGCCCAGAACCAGGTATATAACCTGTATACGTTATTGCATGTGTTTGGTTTCTTGGTATAACCCAAGATTTATTACATGCATATGTACCTCCTCGGAAGCACCCCGTGAATATCGGCATGAAGCTTCAAAAGTATAATAATTATGGAAATCAAGACTAATCCATATAGGCCTGGGCTGGACTGGGGAATTATTATGATGTTTATGTGTTCTTATCCAATCACATAATATGACATTATAGAATGGATTGACGGCGTATGATTTTGCTAACAGTGAGTCTCACACTGCAGTGTGTCAGCTATTGGAACAGTATGGTTACAAGGTACAGTATTATAGCTAACTAATATGATTGTTATGGTGCTATTACTACCGTTTGATCCCACAGCCGAGTCATCTTGTGCCAGCCCCTCTCCAGTCAACTAGCCGGCAACATGATCCTGTCACAAGCTTACAGACTTTTAGGGATATCCTGAAGCATGGGTCTAAACTGTCTGATACTCCTAAACATCAAGAAAGTGTTACTGCTCCACAACAACATTCGTATGATGAAACTGTATCATAGAATAGAATTTTTATACAATTGTAACAGCCCTGTCAACGGTGCGTGTGTACATGTCATGACCTGTGTATTCGTTTTCTCATAAAAATATTTTGATAATAATAATACTCTAATATTATTATTGATGATTATTATATAATTATCACTGAATGATTGATGATACAGGAATGGGATATAGCCACAAATTTCATGATCAATATAAATAAATATGCATAATTATTGGACAACGTACCAATACTGATAGCATATAGTCGGTATCAATGATAGGTAACATTATTGAATTTACTTTCTGTTCGGCCCTTAAGCTTCATAATTATAATTATATCCTTTGGCCAGTTGTATACATATTCATGTGACATCAAATTATATACAGTCAAGCCTCCGAGCAAAGGACACTTTGGGAACGGGCCTCTTGTCCTTTGCTCGGAGGTTGTCCCTATCTCGGAGGTTCGTGATTTTTCAACTCATTTTGATTGTATTATCCTTAACAATGCAAGTGAGTAAATGCACTGAAATGCATGATAAGAGCAGTAGAGATGATAATCAAGTGGTTGGTACGTTCTATTCTCAGTATCAACATAGCACAGGCTGTTTCTGAAGTACTGGCTACTCCAAATCGTTATCTGGATTCAAGGCTAATATTATTATCGCGCATGCGGCATAATATCGCGACCGCCTAGATTGCGGCAAAGGTGGGCGTGACATCGTTAATTTAAGGGCGTGGTTTCCGGATGTCCGCTATTTAGAGGCAGCTTTGCATCGAAAAGTCACGTTGGGAGCTTGGATCTTGTCCGCTGTCCGGAATCGAGAAGCGTCCGCTTCTCGGAGGTTGCTAATGTATTATAACTATGCTAATTTCAATCTGTAGAGAGGTTGTCCGCTTCTCAGAGGGTCCGTTATCGGAGGCTCGACTGTAGACGTGACTGTACTTTATGAACATTATACTGTATTATTATTGTAGGTCCCCACTTTTAGTAGATTAGACAGAAGTACAAAAGTAATTATAGTGTTAAGATAGAGTATTATCAACATATCACTATAGAGTCACCAACATCATGAATGATCATGAGATCAGTGGCAAGTTGATCACATAATAATGAAGCACTATAGTGCAAAACCCTCGGCGCAAGAGCAATAGCTAGTCTGTATAGCCTTGAACCCAGTCTGCATATTCCAATTTGCCAAGCAACACTGTAATAGTGTACAGTGTACAGCTCTAGTTAACAGTTGTAGAGAGTAACCACAAGAATGCAGTTTTGCATGCAATAGGTAATAGTACCACGTGCATGCCAGATCAGCAGATTTAGTACAAAGTAAAGCCAAGAAGCGTAGCTGATGATGATAGCCTACTGTGATCTGTGATGAGTCACAAGAACTATCGCTAGAGCTACACACTACTAATCTTGAAATGAAGCCATCGCTATCTCTTTCATCGATCGAGAGCTCGTCAAGAAGCGAAGAAGGCCATGGTGGTCAGCAAATGTCGCCAGAACATTTGAACGAAGCGTTTTCAACGAAATCCACACAATTCAGATCTTGAAACTACCACGAAAAGCCTAATGGTAACTTATTTTCAACGTATAAAACAGGTATGTAGCAGCTAGCGCAGTAACAGACAGACACACACACACACACACAGACACACACACACACAGAACGACTACCGTACCCCTCGCGCATGCGCCGAGGGTTAATAAACTAGAGCTCATAGAGCACATACCCCGCGTGCCATTGCAATATCACCCATGGCCATGCCTGAGACCTCTGTTCTTTGAAGTTTAGTCTCTTGCTACTCATGAACTTTTTCGTTCCCTTCTGAGATCCATGCATAAATGACATTAATTTTGTGCTAGAAGTATGCTGTAGAGCAGCTCTAGCATGCACAGTAGACTCCCAGAGCAGCTCGAGCATACGCAGGTACTAGGTGGGCGTGTCCGACATACTCGCACAATTTTTGGCTTCCTTGGATCTCTTGCTACTCTTGAACTTCTTCGTTCCCTTCTGAGATCCATGATCACATAATATAACATTAATTTGTGCTAGAAGCATGCTGTAGAGCAGCTTGAGCATACACAGTAGACTCCCCAGAAATAGTAAAGTAGCTCGAGCATGCGCAATAGACTTCATGAAATACTAGGTGGGCGTGTCCGATGTAGGCGTGTCCGACATACTCGCACGATTTGTAGCTTCTCTGAGTATTGCCTAGGGTTAAGAATGAGACAGAAGGTGTTTTTTCGCGGTCTTACGCCATTTTATCCCATTTGTTGACCCTACTTTTGCTTAATTGTTGAGATTTTCCGATTTTTTTGCTGACAGACGACAGACAATAGACAACAGACAACAGACAACACGATTGCTTTACCCCCTGCTGCGCATGCGCGCACGCGGGGTAACAATTATTATTCGAAGTTAGGGTTCATGTCGTAGAGTTATGGTAGAATTCACTGTCATGGATTTACCATAACAATAATATAAACTTACCAATAAACCAATAATATAAACTTACCAACGTTTAAGCTCCTGGCACCACTCACACTCTTGCAAAAATTTTGACTATCTTGAACTGTAGCGGAGTAGTTGCGTGCATAGCTCCAGCAGTTTCGTATGAATTCAGATAGCATAACTGCTATAATTTTATTAACGAATGAAAAAAAACAAAACTCCCAGATATTACGGGTGGGGTGGGGGGGGGGGGGGGATGATGCTGATCTAGCCAGCCCCTCCCACTATGTAGCGAAGGGGTGGGGCTGCCTTTCCACACGCCGCACGCATGCGCATTGTGATCATACGGGGCTCCCCCTGGCTCCCTCGGGGGTATAGAAAGATGTCGAATTTAGCGATTGCCACCACCACCACGAGCTCGGACGACCTGAAGGAAACGAGCGATCATGACAGTGAAAAAGGTAAGGAATGAGTTTAATTTAGCCAGGATCTTTCATAAAAATGCATCTAAATTTGATTACGGTATTAAAATTATAGCAATTTATACGTGTGGCTGTACCTATTTTAGTCTGGTGCTCAGCCCCTTCATGCAGGCGCGAGAAAGGGTCTGGTCAAAAGGCTCGCACTTCCTTGTCCTCAAGGTAGGTTGCAGAACCGTGATCATATGATATTTGTGGAATAGTAATTATGTGCGGTCCGTTCATATGCGTGCCCACTCGGCCTTATGCAACGGTGGCAGTTAGTTTCTATTTTATACACACCAGAATTGTCGATTATTGCATTCCAGCCAGACACGTTAATGTGACCCTTTGACCAGACCCTTTCTGGGTAGGAGGGGTCATTGCAGTAGAGCAACTGATTCTATCACGATATTGTATGCTTTACGAAAGAGCAACTGCCTTGTGTACCTATTATACAGATTATATGGCACATGGTAAGTGCACAATACACCAGGTATGCATGCACTGAGGGCAGTGAAGAAAGGAGTTATGATAAGAGTACACATGGGTACTTACCCAGGAAACCACGGTGCACTAACTGCAGTGTTGTGACCACATACACGTGGTAATGGAATTCCTTTTATGCATGGGATTATCAAATTACTCCAACAGCTCTTGGGGGAGGATTCTCTCGTTTTAAATACCTCCAAAAGATCACCACAGCTAGTGGCATCCATATGATCAGTAGTATTATTGGAACTAACAGCCATCACCATCATCCTTACCTAATACTAGGCAGGCTCACTCTTGGAATCTCTAAGTAATTTTTTAGCTGGGTCCAAGCAAACAAAGGTGACTATACAACACATGCAGGTGGATGCATAAAGATAACGGATATTTACAATAATGTATATATGCATTTCTGAACTGAAAGTAGTATTAACAGTGTACTACATGTAGATACTATTCCATATCGACAATTATTTTATGTACAAATACTGGTATACATGTTACTATCCATTGCAATATGTAATAGAAGTGCATACTGTGGGATAACACCTTGATAGGCTAGATAAACAATAAATGTACGTATGTAAAGGGTACATGTGTGGATTGGGTGCCCATCTCCCCCCAACCCTGGCGATGCTACTCCTGCACCCTGGTCACTATGATAATTATTTTTATAGCCTACATGCAGACACTTGGCTTCCTGCATGCATATGGTCTGCTCTCAACTATTCTTATTCCACACACAGAAACTGAAGCACTTCTCTCCATCGTCGACAACAAGACTCTTAGTAAGATCATTACCGTACATATCTAAATACTAATTCATCTCCCCTCTATCATCCCTTCTGTGTGCATGCACACATGCGAGGTTTATTTCAGGTGGGAGGGGATAGAGAGTGCTTTTATCCACCCATGGAATTGATATAAACCGATTACACATAACACATGCCTTGAGGTGTGCATGGATTGTGCACTCAATCTACGATGGACGCCTACATGCCATGACTTGCACTAAAATTACTGTGGTACATGTATAGCCTCACCATATTATCTCCATAGTAGATTAGGAATGGCTTGGCATCCTGTCCGTGGTTTATGGAAATACCTCCCCCCAGTGTAGCTTTGAGGTCGCTTATAAAAGGATTCTAACGAAGTTACATAATATACATAGAGATGGAGAATGGTTATGGTTGACTGAGCGCTCAAGTGGCAACGTTTTCTACCACAGTTCTGATAGTAGAGCCATATAGCTGAGCATGCAGCTAGACTAGGTCTAAATAAAGTGGGATAAAGAGTTCTGTTTACTATGGATGGGCTTGAGATGGCGACAGTTTGGAGGTAAGTAAGCTTTTTAGCTAGAAATAGCATACTAAAATTAATGTACATGTGTATACTATAGCAAAATGACTGGATACAAAGACTGTACAACATATAAGGAAAAATAATAGCTATGACAACGGTTCTAGGACGCTGTTTGGTGACAATTAGCTAGTACACTAATTCTATTTCATCAAGTATGGGTATGTCATCCACAATCTGCGTGTAACCGGTTAGTATGGGGGTTGCCACCCCCTGACCCCTCATTAGCAGAAATAACCCCTGCATGTGTGTACAGACCCCCTCTCCCCCTACAGCGGAGGATGACTGGAATGTTGTGTCTGTTGAGTGTGGCTCACTAGCTGCCAAGTGGGAGCAGCTCAGTGCTTGTCTTGGTCTTGCTAAAACTGACATTGATAGGATAAGGGAAAGCCATCCCAGGGACATTGCTGGATGCTGGAGTGAGGCCCTCAGCTAGTGGATTAAGCAGAACTACTCTACTCAGCGATTTGGTTTACCGTCGTGGAGGTCTCTACTAAAAGCAGTGGCTGTGGTGGACAAACATCTCTACAAGGAGCTGGCTGCTAAACATCCACTAGGTATGACTTCATAAATAATATGAGGTAAACTGATCCTAGCATTAACTAATTCCCTAGGGTTTGTATTACTAGAATAGCCATATGCATAGATTGTGTGCCTATAGTTACTTCTTCAAGCACACATTTATCATCAGTACTCATATGAATTTTCAAATTTTAACTTAGTTTGAAATAATAGAATGCCTATAGGTGATGTCTAGACTAAGCATAGCAATCTAGTAGCTATCCTCTTGATGTTAATTTGACTGGATTTAATATGAAGCAATGGCTAATAATATTATAATTATTATTGTTTGTTCCTTCAGAGATGCTACAAGTACCTTCTGCTGTTGTCCAACCACCAGCCAGCTCTGAGAAGAGACAACAAAGTCAGTTTTAATAATAATATGAGGATGTTTTTGCATTTCTTCTAAAATTTAGCACCCCTAATTTTTGATGCCTGTTGGTTGTTGTACAAGGTTTGAGCATTCTTATTTGTGCTGAATCTATATATACTGTACTGTATCAATTAATGTATTCAGTATATGAAGTGAATCAGATATTACTACTATATATGCAGGTGTGGAAATGACTCGTTCTAATGTGGAAGAGATAAAAGCACTTTTTTCCTCTCTTGTGCTCGAAGTCCAGTTGGCTCTCCAGTCCCAGAGTGATGTTAGCAATGTGAGGGACTTTCTAATCACCTTCTTCAAGTACGATTTTCCTGAGACATCTGATGTGAAGAAATTATTTGCCATCGTTACTCTCAATGATCTGTGGAATTATCATAATTACAGCCCTTTGCAGCGACTGATCAACAAGTTTCTACCAAATGACCAAGAAGTGGGGAACCTTATGAAAACGTACAAAGCCTGTCTCTCTGGATTCTACCTCACAACAAAGCTTATTGATTATATCGAGTACCAGAATTTATCTGCGGATGATTCTGATGAGGAATATGATCAACCCTCTCCAAAGCTCACAGCAAAGCAATACAAGAAGATCAAAATGGTGCTTAAACTTGAGCGAAAGATATCGCAGGTTTCGTTGGACTACGTTGTGAAGCTGTGGCAGTCTTTTGCCGAGGAGCACGAGATTCCTTCTCTGATGGCAGTCATCAGTAGGATAGTGGCTGGGAGTCTAGACCTGGAGGTGACATGGATAGTGCCACAACACATCGCCGATACCATCCTTCCAAGGTCAAAGTTCTTCCGAAGCCATGGGATAGTCCTCAACTCTATTGATGATGTCATCATCTATGATGAGAAACAAATGGTAACTACTTATTACCATATTTCCTTGATGAGACAGTAGCTGCGGCTGCATGCTATTTTTTCCTTCTGCTGAATTCGAAACTAGCGGCGGTTATTCGAGGGCGGCAACAAAACTTGCCTAGTCTTCGCAAGCATGCTCACCTATAATAGCACCATCAACAGCCGCACGTGGACACCCTTTATGGGCGTGGCAAGTGGACTCTAATTAGAAAATGTGGTGACATTTCGACAATAAACCTTAGATACGTGAAGCTAGCGGCAACTATTCGAGGGCAGCATCTGATCGAGGAAATACAGTATTGTACTCAGTTAATATAACGAAAAATTTTGAGGGAGAATACTAGTGGCTTAATTTTTGCATGGAAAATTGTGTAAAGTCTATATATAACATTATTTATCGGAATATTCGAAGTTTAGTCCTCACAAACCAGCCATTTAAGCTGCATTTTCAAGGGCAGCTACACATGGGCGCATATTCGAGTAAACACTAGACCTTAGCAGGAACTTGAGCCCAAAGTGGGGGGTGGGCCGACATTCCGTAGTGGGCCCTCTTTCGCAAGGGTACGGTATATATATATATATAGATGCTGGGTAAAGATAATATGGTGGAGTTGCTAATGAAAAACATCTCAAGAAAAGTATTCTCTGCGCCTACTGTACGCTGCCATTATCTACCTCGGATACATCGACAAACTGCGCATGCTCACGTACATTGGGGTGTGCGGCTTGAGCCGGTTGGCCCGGATATATATGACCTTCGCCGATCACCTGCCATATGCTCGACTGAATAGGGAAATCCCCCCAGAGAGCTCGCTTGCTAAAGAAAGTGAACTGAGAGAATCGCTATATATCATCGATAGTTCACGATCTCTTTTACGCTAGGTTTGAATTCTGGGTCCCAACGCCCTGTCATGCGAGCTAAACATTTTGAAGCAGTCTTCACCCCAATTTCATCATCATTTCATCATAATTACCTCATTGGCTGGCCGAATTGTTTTTTGTTGATTGGGACTCGGGAAGTAATGAAAAACTTAGAGACTACATCCAGAGTCCCTCACGAATACGCCGCCATAAATTCGAACTAGGACACATTGACTAACTGCGCATGCTCCGTATACGCGTGCAATATTGGGGCGCGCGGCTTGAGCCGGTTGACCTTCACCTGCCATGTGCTCGACTGAATAGGGAAATCCCCCTGCCCTGAAAGCGAGCTCGCTAGAGAAAGCGAACAGAGAGAAACACCATAAGGATATCATCGGATAGTCCACGATCTCTTCTACGCTAGGTTTGAATTCTGGGTCTCAACACCCTGTCATGCGAGCTAAACATTTTGAAGCAGTTTTCACCCTAATTTCATCATAATTTCATCATAGGTTTCATCATAGGTTTCATCATTATTCATCATAATTACCTCATCGCGAGGCCGAATTGTTTTTTTCGAATTGGGACTCTGGACGTAATTAATTCTACTTGGCTATTTCCATTTTCTATATATCCACAGGCTGCTAAAGAGAAGAGATTTTTGGAGCTTTGTTGTGATGGCACTGCAGACATCAGAGATTTCTCGTCTCTCCTAGCCCAGGGGGTGGACCCTAATATCTATGACGAAGTAGGTGCCACTGCATGGCAATAGAGAAGTATCTGTGTTGACATGATCTGATGTCTTATTCGATCTGTATAATATGTTAGCATGGCATCCATCCCCTCTTGTACGTCAGTTATCATGGGAGACAAGACCTAGTTGAATTGTTTCTCAAGTATCGTGCTGACATTGACATGGCAACGAAGGTGAGATACATTAGTTTATCCATCGCACAAAATTGTGGTAGAATTAGCTATTGTCTTTCTTTATCTTGTATAGGATGACTTTGGGGATACAGCTTTGGTGGTGGCAGTGAGTAATGGTCGTCTCCATGTTGCTGAGATTTTAGTGAAGAATGGGGCAGATGTGAACTACAGAAATAAGGTGAGAGTGTTGATCCCTGTAACATAAGTATGCATAATGTGGCCAATGATAAGGCATGCTACAGCTAGAGCTCTCTAAAGCACAATGTCATACCGCTTGACCTCAAACAATCATCAGTGAATGAGCTGTGTATTCTCAAAAGCCTTTGTGCTGAAGGGTTGTTGGTAGCTGCCTCAGCCGTTTCTTCAGCACATTTTGAAACTCAAATTGTTTATACACTAACTATGGGGATATGATCACGTGCGCTCAATATCATAATCACATAATTGGTATTAATTGGGAATAATGGTTAAATACAAGCTTTTGCAAGCTTCTGCACACTAATCAGCTGATGCTGCCTTAATAAAGTTGGAAATAGGTGCAAGAAACAAAATATGTTTCAGAGCATTTGGAAAAGTCACTTTTGTATATTATACTTTGATACATTGTGGGAGTCATATTATTATGGCTATTATTGCTTTCATGCTTTTTAGGCTGCTAAGGTTAGTGCAAGCGTTGGTGGGTATAACGCGGATATCTGCGGATATATGTGAAGTATTGACTATTTAATGTCCAGTCACGCCCAAATATGTGGTTCAAAAATTAACGACACTGGCGTTTCGATGTTGAAGCAAGCTTTTAGCAGGCGATACTCTGGGTCGTTGAAGCTTAGTAGCTGAAGATTCGAATACACACAGAATCAAAGCGCTACTTTCTTAACTTTGTTTTTGATCGCACTGGTAATAAATGGTTTGGGGCGGTAGCGTGCGGCAATACACACGAAATTTGGCGTAAAAACCACGTATTTTTGACAATAAACTGTGCATGCACGCGTTCCTTTTCTCCCTGGAATTCCCATACTCAAGATACAATGTACGACGAATAATTATTCCATTTCCACTTGCATTCGCATGTGCATTCAGGAAATTAAGTGTGTACAGAGTATGAATTATTTATATGTATAATGGAGAGAAATATTAGCAATATGCAAGCCAAAAGAAGAAATCACTCTTGTTAACCCTCAGTACATGCAATACTCATTCTGTGTGTCTCTCTGTTTGTTACCGTGCTACCTGCCACATACCGTATAGCCAGAAAATTTGGCGGGAAGTAAAGTTCAAATTGGTGGATTGGCCTCAATCAGTGAGAATAAAAAATATTAGCATTTTAATTTGGTGGATAGCTGAGTTCGATCTAGCCATGCCCTGAATTTGGTGCCTGCGTGTGCGCCTACCATTAATGATCAAGGGGAGTGATCTTCCATTGATTGAGTTGTAGCTGGCAGCTATGAACGAGGGCATGCTTTTTCAGGAATGTTTGGACTCCATGCCAGTCATCGGCAAGAAAATCTTCTGCACTGAAAGAGAACTGAAAACAAGCCTAGGTAAGTGGAGATTCGAGCGAGCAACAAAAGGGTTCAAACCACACCCTTCAATTACACAAAGAAACGACTTAATATTGGTGGATTTTAATTTTCGCGGTTGGGCACTTGGCTCTCTCTCTCTTGATAGAAACACACAAATGAATTGTTGACACGACTGCATGCATGCGTGCATACAAATGACATTGTATATAAACTGCTAGCTAGAAGTGATGACTACCTAAAATAGTCTTGATTGAGTTTTCTTGGCTTCCAGGTTTAACGGCTTTTTGCTGACTCATGACAACATGTGATTGTGTGCTCAAATTTGTGCTATATATTATAGTTTGCGATGCAGGCAACTGTGCCGAGGGTTTTGCACAATAGTGCTTTAGCGACTGAGGAGTAAATTAATAGACTAGATACTAAACTTTTCACAGTTTGGCAAGACTCCTCTTCATCTGGCTGTTGAGGGTGGCCAGTCTGAAGTGGTGAAGCAGCTTTTGCTCTCCCAAGCCAACATGGACATTGAAAATAATGTGAGCGCTGCCATCTCCAGTCCACAATCATGTACTTCTTGATGCTCATGTTAGAGTAGAACTTGATGGGTCACCTGATAAGTCAGTTGGTGAGTGGGTGGGTGTAGCTGGCAGTTACTGTATGCATGGGAAGCATGTAACACCAGGACTATAATGCTATCGAGTATAATATAGAGAATTGATTATAGTAATTGTGGTTAACTATATATGTCAAATTATTTATGTAAACAGTCTATAGATTAGTGCTGCTTTAATTGATCTGTGTGTCTGTTCCAGGCTGGTCAAACTCCACTCAAGATAGCTGAAGACAAGCACTACTCAATAATAGTTAGTCTACTGAAGAGAGGAGTTCCAGTTGAACCAGAAGGTGAGATAAAGCAGTCGCAGTGTTGATAAAGAGCAATTTTGGCACTCTATCCTTATAGCTGTTAGTGAACGTTTGAGTCAATCAGTGAATCTATATTAGCTATAAAATTATTATAAATATTATTATGCACAAATTTGCAATCCTTAGTGGAGGAAACAAGAACCAAAAATTGATAAAGGCTGTCATATTAATATTAGGTGCATTGAAGATCTATTTATAATAATTAATATTATGTGCTGCATATTAATTGGAACATTAATTTTGCAATGTGTGGGCTTAGCTGAAAAATGCTTAATTCAAAAGTTATGGCATTATTAGTTTCGCTACCATAGTCCCTGGTGAGCTCTCAAATGATCTTTTTGTAACTAAAATAAAGAATGTATGTTTTAGGAATAGTTTAAAACAACTGACACAATGTATAGTTATCGTGATGAAATAAGTTTAGCTTCTTAGTCTGGTAGGGCCGGAGCTCTACAATCGACCTTGCACCTTGGTGCACTGTTACAGTAGTGATATGTGACCCTCCACTACAAAATCAACCATAATTATCGTGAATCTGAGCTACAGGCTAGTTTAGTTGCCCAAGGTGATAATTACTATTAATTTTTCACTTTTTGGCACGGATCGATAGAGGAATCATTCCTTCATACAAAAATCTGCTTCGTAGCTTCTAGAATGCTATACTTACCGAGTTACAGCTCAAAGAAGTCAGCTGTGTAGCTAACATTGACTGTCGATGATACAGAGCCATTGCCATAGTTGCAGCTATAGGCAAGCACAGCAGCTGCCCATAGAAAAAGTCTCAAATCACATCTTTGTTCGATTTTATGCACTAACAATCTATTGACACACTTATCTTTTCATTTTTTTCCATTGAAACGCCGGCTAGCTGCTGCTCTCTTTTCAATGTTTTGGCAGCCATCTAGCTTGTTGACTTAGCGGGCATGGCCACATATTATTAATTTTTGCTACTACAACATTTAATGTTTCCTGTCCTGGCTGTGGATTCAGTAGCATGCGGGTGGGCAGTTCATTTTTATTCATTATTACTGGATGTGGTATAAACCACAAATGGTACATGACTCGAGCTAACCCCACCATTTTCAGCTGACATGGCAAGCACAGTCTCACAACTATGAACGAAGCTACTCACGAGTATAGCAATCATCATGCAGAGCGAGAACTGCAGTGAGATACATGAGCAAGTCCTGAATGAGCCATCGAGATCACAAACCAGTTAGCAACTCGAGCGCACCATAAATAATATTGAAAATACAATTACATCATCAATATTTTTGTTTTAATAGAAAATAAGTGCAATAATAGAAAAAGTTGGCGGTGGCTCAAAAGGCATGAGGGCATGCAGTGAATGGGAAACTATGATCCAATTTGTAATGGCCTAAACGGCGAGTATACGGACTTCTGCTTGCAACGTACGTGCAAATATTTCACCATGCATGCTTGCTGCAATTATTGCTACAGGCGGTCCGGGTAAAAAATGTGTGTTTCAAGGTCGTCAGTCACTCCATATATAAATGTTATGAGAATTTGTAAAATGCTAATTTACTGGTATTGTGTTAAAATGGATCATGCGTTGTATTCAATTAACTACGGTAGACATTATCGAGCATTTCATGATGTGTACGGTATCAAGAGTATATATACTCTTGACGGTATACAATTGCATTTATGACAGATGTGTTTTTGTAGGACCTGGTGCACAGGTGTGGAAATTACCTGGTGTGGAAGAGTGTGGTGAAACGAGTGTAATTGTACAATCTTCTCAAGGTCAGCTTGTTCAATGGAATGGCTTGAAGCTTCATATCCACGCAGGCAGCTTACCAGAAGGCTTACAGCAATGTACCATTTTCATTAAAGCTTCTCTTGCTGGAGAGTATGAGATCCCTGAGAACACTACTCTAGTCAGTGGCATCTTTTGGCTGCGCTGTGAGCCACAGTGTATCTTCATCAAGCCTATTATGGTTGAGATCCAGCATTGCAGTACTAAACGGGATCTCTCCAAGCTTAAAATAGTACGAGCATTTTGTAACCAGAAGTCTCTCCCCTACAAGTTCAAGCCACTGGGAGGTAGCTTTAATGCTGAGACATTTTATGGAGCCATAGATATGAAAGGTTTCTCTGGAGTTGGTGTCGTTGATGAGAACCCAGATTCAGAGAGAATGTACTACAGTCAGCTATTCTACCGTAGTTATCTCAGCGATCAGCAGAGGCATGAGATTCACATAACCTTCGTTTGGAATACTGAGTTGCACTTGAATGTAATGCAGTCATTCTATGTGGTTACAATTATAGTCAAGCTTACTATCTGTGCACTTTCAGGATATAAACCGGCAGTATCCCGAGGACAGATTCCTTGCTGGCTGCCACAGGATTGTTGAGATAGAAGGGAAAGAAATTGAAGTAATGCTTGATACAGTAAAGTGGACCAAAGTGATGGATGGTCAGTGGGAAATTCAACCTACTCAACCAAAGGTCAGTGCAATCAAAAACATTGATTCATAATTTTTTCGGTTCTATATATAGGTGACCAAAGCTGCGCTTGATGACTTTAAACCGGGTAGAGGGTTACCTAGCTGTGTGCTGGAGGCACGCCCTCTCTGTGAAGATTTCCCTCAACTTTTACACCAGATCATCCTCAATGGGATTAAGCCACCATATCATGAAGTCATTCTATCTTACATGCCATCAAGAATAAACAGAGGTAAAGTTAATCTGTATCATAATGATGTTATTAATTATTAATTTTTTGATGCTCACAGATTATCCCCGTGGTCCAAGTGTGCAGCAGCCACAATTGACATTCTCCAAGGACATGAGTGATGAGCAACTAGCACTATGGTTAAGAAACCACCCCAGCCTGAGTGGGACAGACTATAAAGAAGATATCAGCAAATTAAGAGGTACCTTACCTGACACGGTGCTGAATGTTATGCTTACATGTATAACAATAATAGTAATTTGAGTGCTTTATTTAGATGTCAGGATTAATGGCCATGTATTTCTGAGCCTGAATGAAAGCCGGCTAGAACGTTTAAGTGTATCAGTTGGATTCCAATTTGCCATCATGAATATCATAGAAGACATAGTAAGTTCATGGGAAAGTCTATAGTGTAGCATTACTTCATCTTGTATCTGCTATGATATTGTACAGAAAAGCAGCCATCAACCTCCCAGTATTGCAGGACAACAAACAAAAATTGGTAGGTAGTCATATCATGTATACATGTGGTACACTTAATATTAGTGTCATGCAGGGCCTGTTTGGGGCGAGCCTGAGCTGAGAATGCCTTGTATCCGTGCTCTTTAAAGCATAATTTAAGGGAAAGTTAAAAAGATTTGCTAATGAGCTCAGTGATCATCAATTAACAACCATTAGTCACCAGTAGTCTATTCTAGCAAACTCATCTCTCTACGTGCTAGTCTTCATTCCTGCATGCCATTGTTCAGCTGATTCACGGAGCCATGCAAGCATAGATGCTATATCATCTATGGAGCTAGGACGATACGATAGTAGCCTTGTACCCAGGCCGAGGCTAGGACGATATCACGACTAGATCTACCTCTAACTTTATTCGTCGCCCTCACATTGTTTAGCTGACTCATGAACTCTGTCTCGATCTTGCCCCCTTTGTCGACTTATACTAATACGCTCTTGCTTGTATGTGGTCTCGGCCTACCAGAGCCACGAGTGTAAAAATGCATTTTGCTAAATTACAACAGCACATAATATACGGAATGTAAGTACAGTATTTCGCGTTTATGTCCATAGAGCCATGCTGGGGTGACCGACATACCATGATAATAATATATTATAATATACAATTCACACATGGATGTACCATTTATGTGGGACTCGCTCAGGCTCACCCCAGTTGTTCTGCATTGCATACACTATAATACACGGGAACACCTCAGTATAATATTATTGTTAAGTACTTAATAAGACATGTGGCTTGTTTTATTTCGTCATGAATGTGAGCACAGGTTCCTTAATAAATTGACTGTAATCAATTTACCAATAAGGAATTTGAAGAACTCAAAAAGTTTGCCAGATTTGGGTAAGATCACCTTGAAATCCAAGCATGAAGACAATACTATAGGTGGTCTAAATTTCATTAGAGCGATGGTGCGTAAGTGCTATAGTTGAAGAGATACTCCATAAATGGTGAATTAATATTGATAGCTTGTTGATCACTGTTTCCACAATGTCATGTCGCTGCCACTCGTAAACAAAGGCCACGATCACTCCAACAGGTCAGATTTGAGCTCAATAGAGTCATAATTAAAGAGAGTCATTTTTAATGTATGACTGGCCTTCACTGGATATTATCTAATTTCAGTTTTAGAGTCTGTACCACATCCACAAGCCCTATCATTGCGACAAGTGATCATGCATGCAATGCTCATTCTTGTACCTTAGGTTGCCTTGGCCAAAATGATTTACGGAGAGTCCAAGACACCATATGGGAGGCTCGTACGCAGTGGTACAACCTTGGATTAGGACTTGACATCACCCCGGACTCTCTGGACTCCATTGAACTAGCTAATTCTGGGAAACCTGATCGCTGTTTCAGAGTCATGCTCAATACGTGGCTGAAAGGACACCAACGACCAACTTGGAGTGCATTAGCTGAGGCCCTCAGGTCTCGTTCAGTCGGATTAAGTCATCTAGCTGAAGAAATTTCATTTCAGAATCTGTCATGACCTTGCACAATTGAAGTAAATACAAATACACAAACGAAAATAATTATTGATGAAGTATGTATGCATGACAAATTGCACAACTGAATAAGCATGATTCAGAAGTAATACAATCAGAAAAATTTAATAACTCAAGTCCAGGACCTGGTAGGTTCAGAGTCTCACATGATTACGTTTTGGATACGATTTCTCAGGAGTAGGATTTAGATGGCAATCCAAACTTAATGTGACAAGAATTAATTACCAAATTCAAACTCAAAATTAATAATATATTATGCAAAATGCAAATTCAAGGGTGCAAAAGGTCAAAATTGCAAACTCAAGGGTGCAAAAGTACAGAGATCATGGATCCAGCAAATTTCAATATTTCTGTGTTCCACCAGTCCATTCCAGAGTTTAGAGGTACCCTGCTGGGTGACGTGCTAGTGGCAAGCTAAGCTGATCACATAATATAATAAAATATAATAATATTATTATTATTATGATACCCCATCATTGGCCTCAGGAAGATTGCCAAACAGTAGGCACTGGCCGGCCATAATATTATTATTACCACTTGATCAGTCCATCTGATGATTTGATAGTACTTCACTGTTGCAAACATGCATATGGATATAGGATCATCTCCAGAGCGCGCATGCAGTGATTGCCAGTGGAAATTGCACCCACTCCAGTGACTGCAGAGTTCTGTCTACAATTAAGTGCCAACAGATGCAGAATCAAAGCCTGATATTATTGAGACAGAAACAGCACTAGCGCAGATTGCACTACCTCCACCCACACTGGCTGAGTTGTTTACAAAAGAACAACTTGTACCTTCAGGCCCTTCCGAGTTTGGAAGTTAGGGTTCATGTCATAGAGTTATGATAGAATTCACTGCCACTGACATGGATTGTAAACTTACTAACGTTTAAGCTTGTTGAACTGAGAGCTCCTGGCACCACTCACACTCTTGCAAAATTTTTGTCTATCTTGAACTGTAGCGGAGTAGTTACGTGCATAGCTCTATCATCACCGCTGTTTCGCATGAATTCAGATAGGATAAAATAAAAAATAATAATTATTATTATAATTTTGGGATTTCCCTGAAAGAATTATGATGCAAATTCATCATTACTAGCTAGATCTACTTGCATTATTAACGAATGAAAATTACGGGGGAGTGATGCTGAACTGTAGGAGCCACTGATCTCTCTGCAGACCAGAGCCAGCCCCTCCCACTATTTAGCGAAGGGGTGGGGCTGCCGTCCCACACGCCACACCCATACTGAGCATGCGCATTGTGATCACACGGGCTCCCCCTGCTCCCTAGAACCTGGCGATTGCCGCCACCACGAGCTCGGACGACCTGAAGGAAACGAGCGATCATGACAGTGAAAAAGGTAAGGAATGAGTTTAATTTAGCCAGAATCTTTTATAAAATTTTGATAAAATTATAGTAATGGGCTATTCCAGATAATAGGCGTACACCCCTATGCATATGGAGGAAGAGATTTGTGTTCATTACCCTAAATACCAATTAAAATGCAAAAATAACCATCAAAACTAATCAATTTGCTCATTTCACCCTATAAAACTAATCAATAATCTCGATTTCACCCTACAAAACTAATAATAATATTTCCTCCATACCCTGACCAGCTACTCCATCAATACTAATTATTCACTGCCATGCCCCCTCAATACTTCATTAATATCTACAATGGTGCCTACAATACCTCATTAAAATCCACAAAACTACCCTCAATACTTCATTAAATCATCTTAAATCTTGACCCTACAATACTAATCAATCTTCCTCCATAGGGGTGTATCCTCGTTATCTGGAATAGCCCAATTTATGTGTGGTAGTCTCGTGCTCAGCCCCTTCATGCACGCACAAGAAAGGGTCTGGTCAAAGGGTCGCACTCCCTTGTCCTCAAGGTAGGTTGCAGGCACTCGGCCTTATGCACATGGTACAGAAGTGGCGGTTAGTTTCTATTTTACACACACCTGAATTGTCGATTATTGCATTCCAGCCAGACACGTTAGTGTGACCCTTTGACCAGACCCTTTTAGGGTGGGAGGGATCATTGCAGTAGAGCAACTGATTCAATTATGATATTGTCTGTTTTACGAAAAAGCAACTGCCTTGTGCACCTAATATATAGCACATGACAAGTGCACAATACACCAGGTATGCACTGAGGGCAGTGAAGAAAGGAGTTATGGTAAGAGTACACATGGGTACTTACCCAGGAAACCACAGTGCACTAACAGCATTGTGACCATAGTAATGGATTCCTTTTATGGTATTATCAAATTACTCCAACAGCTTGAGAATTCTCTACTATAAGTAATATTATTGGAGCTACCAGCTATCACCATCCTTACCTTACCTAACACTAGGCAGGCTCACTCTTGGCTCCTCTAGGTAATTTTTTAGCTGGGTGCAAGTAAACGAAGGTGATTGTACAGCACAGGTGGATGCATAAAGATAACGGATGTTTACAACATTTCTGAACTGAAAGTAGTATTAACAGTGTACTATTCCATGAAACAAACGAAGATTCTTTGCTGACAACTTAACTATTCAGTAAAATGTGCTGAAGTTTCGACTAGATGTTCTAGTCATCCTCAGGACAAAAGTGAAGTGAGGTGCAAAAAGCTGGTGCTCTTATAAGCGTGGCTACTACGCTCGTGTGCCCATGCGGCTCAGTGCAGAGGCTGAAGTGCTGGCACAATTAGCGCTAGCGCGGTTACCCCCACCCCCTAGTTTCTTCTGATAGTCGCGATCCAACAGCCTGGTAGCTCGTAGCCCCCGTATTGATTGAGCCTGTGGTTTGCCGGGATCTTCTTGATGTGTAAGGCTTCCTTTACCTTTAGCTGGACAGGTGTGGTGGCCCTGTCCAGCACTGGTTCCGTCCCAATCCACCTGATTTTGCTGGTCCCACTGATGTTCGGCTATGGCAGACTTCCACTATTCCATGTTGATAATGATATTTATGTATAAGTACTGGTATACAATCGCATGTTACTATCCATGGCAATGTAATAAAAGTGCATACTGTGGGATAGCACCTTGATAGGCTAGGTAAACAATAAGCGTACACATGTAAAGGGTATGTGTGTGGATTGGGTGCCCATGCACCCCTCCCCCCCCCCCCCCCCCGACCCTGGCGACACTACTCCTGGCTCCTATGATAATTATTATTATAGCCTACATGCATATACATGCAGCTTCCTGGTCAGTTTATAGAACTCAACTGTTCTTATTTCACACACAGAAACTGAAGCACTTCTCTCCACCATCGACAACAAGACTCTTAGTAAGACCATTGCCGTACACATCTAAACATAATTCATCTCCACTCTCATCCCTTCTGTGTGCATGCACACATGCATGCAAGGTTTATTTCGAGTGGGAGGAGGGAGAAGGGCCGGGGCAGGGAGTGCTTCCATCCATCCATGGAATCGATATAAACTGATTACACATAATACATGCCTCGAGGTGTGCATGGATTGTGCACTCAATCTATAATGGACGCATATATGCACTTGCACTAAATTATTACTGTGGTACATATAACATTATAGCCTCACCATATGCGTATTATCTCCATAGTAGATTAGTTTTGGCTTGCTATCCTGTCTGAGGTTATACTGGAAACACCTCCCCCCAGTGTGGCTTTGAGGTCGCTTATGAAAGGATTCTAACGAAGTAACATAATATGTAATATCGAGATGGAGAATGGCTATGGTTGACTGAGTGCTCAAGTGGCAACGTTTTCTACCACAGTTCTAATAGTAGAGCCATATTGCTGAGCATGCAGCTAGACTAGGTCTAGATAAAGAGTTTTATTTGCTTTGGATGGACAGGATGCTGTTTAGTGATGGTTAATTAGCGATACTATTAATTCTATTTCAGCGACTACAAGATATCATCCATAATTCGCGTGTGATCAATTAATCCATATGGAGTTGCCACCCCGTGAACATTAATCCCCTCTCTTTAGCAGTAACAACCCCTGCATGTGTGTACAGACCTCCTCTCCCCTACAGAGGAGGATGACTGGAATGTTGTATATGTTGAGTGTGGCTCACTAGCTGCCAAGTGGGAGCAGCTCAGTGCCTGTCTTGGTCTAGCTAAAGCCGACATTGATAGGATAAGGGAAAGCCGTCCCAGGGACATCGCTGGATGCTGGAGTGAGGCCCTCAGCCAGTGGATTAAGCAGAACTACTCCACTCAGCGATTTGGTTTGCCGTCGTGGAGGTCCCTACTAAAAGCAGTGGCTATAGTGGACAGACGTCTCTGCAAGGAGCTGGCTGCTAAATATCCACTAGGTATGACATCATAAGAGTGATATAAATTGATCTGATAGTAGGGGTTGACTCCCCTTTGTTGTAATAGATTTTACGAAAATGCATACTGTACTTCAATTTGGCCTTTCTAATTATTCAGCACCCTTTACCGAATGATTGAAAATAGTCTAATTTTTAGCAAAGGTCGTCATGCGTATATGCTATAATTTAAAATGGGAATAGAATGCTCACGCAGATGAAATGTTGAATATTAAGCTCTAAAAATTCAGCGAAGTTAGAGGAATATCATTTCCATGCCAAATTTTTAGAAGAAATATGGCATGCCTGTAGTAAATACATGTACATTTTTAACTGAATTCATTGTTTATTGTCACCGGACCACCCACATGAGTTTTCTCAGTAACAGTAATTTTCAGGCTCAGATACTTATAATTACAGTAAACATTGAGTACACCTCCTAATTAGTGGGCAGTGCCTAGGGGATCCTTTATAGCGATCTAGCCATCTGAATAATGACTGTTCACCTACATGTAAAAGCGAATGGTTTAATGATAATAAAAATGTAAGTTTGGTTATCCCGCCTAATTATGTTAGTTTGACTGGATTTATTGTATGAAGCAATTATAAATTTTGTCCTTTCAGAGATGCTACAAGTACCTTCTGCTGTTGTCCAACCACCAGCCAGCTCTGAGAAGAGACAACAAAGTCAGTTTATGATTAGCATAGAATGTTGCATACCTAGATTTATATTGTAGTTCTTCCAAAAATGCATAGTTTCGTTAGTGGTTATCACATGTATAATATTATTATATTTTAGACAGAATGGAGTGCATGTACCATTGGAATATTAAATCTACTTCTAAGGGATTGATCAGGCTTGAGCATAGTATGAATAATTATTACTTTTGTTTGTTAGATTTTATGAAATATTACAGTAACTGTTAAGCATTCATCGTACATGTTTAGTGATGTACTAGCAATCATGAAGTCCTGTTGCAACTGTGCAGGTATGGAAATGATTCGCTCCAATGAGGCTAAGATAAAAGCCCTTTTTTCCTCTCTTGTGCTCGAAGTCCAGTTGGCTCTCCAGTCCCAGAGTGATGTCAGCAATGTGAGGGACTTTCTAATCACCTTCTTCAAGTACAATTTTCCTGAGACAACCGATGTGAAGAAATTATTTGGTACTATCAGCCTCAATGATCTGTGGGATTATCATAATTATAGCCCTTTGGAGCAACTGATCAACCGGTTTCTACCGAGTGATGAAGAAGTAGGGAGCCTTATGAAAGCGTACAAGGCCTGTCTCTCTGGATTCTACCTCACAACAAAGCTTATTGATTATATCGAGTACCAGAATTTGTCTGCGGATGATTCTGATGAGGAATGTGATCAACCCTCTCCAAAGCTCACCACAAAGCAATACAAGAAGATCAAGGTGGTGCTTCAACTTGAGCGAAAGATATCGCAGGTTTCGTTAGACTACGTTGTAAAGCTGTGGCAGTCTTTTGCTGAGGAGTACGAGATTCCCTCTCTGACGGCAGTCATTGATATATAGGATAGTAGCGGGAAGTCTGGAGGTGATATGGACAGTGCCACAACACATCGCCGATGCCATCCTTCCAAGGTCAAAGTTCTTTCAAAGCCATGGGATAGTCCTCGTCTCTATTGATGATGTCATCATCTATGATGAGAAACAAATGGTAAGTGCAATATTGTAATCGGTCGAGACATTTTGAGCAGGAATACTATAGATCATTGGGTTTTAGAAAAATAGTGTGAAGTGCTGTATTAGCAGTAGTAAATGCTGGATAAAAATAATGCAGAGTTGCTAATTAATACTGCGTGGCATTTCTATGGCATTCCAACACTGACAAAATTGGCAAACTCAAATAGCTACATGGTCAGACTTGAGTCAGATATATGGTCAAACTCAAATACATGGTCAAAGTTTTTGCCAATATAATATACTCAAAGTCAAATATATGGTCAAATTTTATATGATCAAACTCAAATACATGGTTAAACATAAGTTATGGTCAAATATATAAATTTTGCATTTCACCATGTATTTGTATCTGATACAGCTACAATAATAATATTTATGCATGAATGCCCATATATGGGCAAACATGCAGCAAATATAATATTATGGCCAAATTCAGGAAGTAACAATTATGATCCTTACGTGATAGTCACGGATATGATGACGCCTAAAGCATCATCTATTAGTTAATTGAACCGACGTGACGTCAACAGAATCTGAGTTCACAAATAAAATTCGCGATTGCGTGTGGTGCGTGCACCGGACATGATCCTTACCCTATGTAGTCCACTATCACAATTCATAATATTGATAAAGCTGTGAGAGAGGAAGTGGAGATTGGAGTGCAATAGACCTGCATGGAACAGTCCTGGAGTGAGAGAACAGACTTAGAATTATAGTGTAAAAAAGTCTAGCTAGCCACACCTTTCAATCAAATTGCAATTGATTTGAGGAGGGGAGTGGCTGAACCACGATCTAGTATTGTGCGTCAACCCCTCCTACGCAAAGAGAGTGGGGCTGGCGGCCTGCAGTTTCACAAGCCAGTGGCTTGCAAGACTAGCTTACCAGGTCCTACATTGGGCGCCGGACCAGGTGTGGAGATTGAAGGGTGTGGCTTGCGAGATGTAAGGATCATGAGTGCACCTTTACCTTTACACACAGAATGTGCGCGATTGCAAATTTCATTTGCGAACGCAGATTCTGTTGATGTCACGTTGGTTCAATTAATTAACTAATGGCGTCATCATATCCGTGACTGTTATATAATGGGATCATAATTATTACTTCCTGAATTTGACCATATTATATTTGCTGCATGTTTGACCACATATTATGGGCATTCAATCATATTGTAGTTATATCAGACTCAAATAATATATTATGGTGAAAAGGAAAAAAAATTATATTTGACCACAACGTACGTTTGACCATATACTTGAGTTTGATCATGTAAAGTTTGACCATATATTTGACTTTGAGCATAATATTATATCGGCAACAATTTTGACCATACATTTGACTTTGAGCGTATGTCGGCAACAACTTTGACCATATATTTGAGTTTGACCATATATCTGTCTCAAGTCTGACCATGTATTTGAGCTTGCCAATTTTGTCAGTGTTGGAATGCCATACATTTCATTATCCAAGGCCGTAGACAAGTAGGTGCTTGGGGGTGCTTCAGCACCCCCAAATTTTTGACATCTCTGTGAAGATAGCATAAGAGCCCACAAATATATAAATGACTCTTCTTTTAGAATGAAGAAAGGAAGGTTTGCATGCAGTAGCTCCTCAGATGGCAGCCTCTTTTCCTCCCGGTAAGAATTTCGTTACTAACTTGGTCGTTCTCGTCTCCGTTGACCACGCCCCAGAGAGCACAGTGTGCATGCATTAGAATAATTGAACCTTGACCCTGGTAACAGTGCTATGCTGTAGGCTATGGACTGCTAAAATGGTTCTCAATCACTGGAAGCAGACAGCCATCAATGGATACTAGTTCCTCAGGCCTATTACCTGAGCTTGCCTATACCAAGATAGGATCAGGAGGCATAGAGTTCTTGCATATTAAGTGGTTGTATACTTTGTGACTGTAGAAGCAACAGTGGAATTATCATGACCTCAGGAGCCTCCAGAATGCGTCTCAGAGCACCTAAAATCTCAAAATTTTCTGGGGGAGCATGCCCCCAGACCCCCCTAGGAGGAGCTGCCTTACGGCAGCTGCCAACTAGCCGGATCAACAAAATAATTATAGCTAGCACTCCCAAATGAAAAATTTTGTCTACGGCCCTGTGATCCATATCCACAGGCTGCTCAAGAGAAGAGATTTTTGGAGCTTTGTTATGATGGCACTGCAGACATCAGAGAGTTCTCGTGTCTCCTAGCCCAGGGGGTAGACCCTGATATCTATGATAAAGTAGGTACTACTGCATGGCAATGGACGAGCATCTGTGTTGACATGATCTGGTGTCTTGTTCTGTATGTTAGCATGGTCAGCATCCCCTCTGGCACGTCAGCTATCATGGGAGACAGGACTTGGTTGAATTGTTCCTCCAGTATCGTGCTGATATTGACATGGCAACAAAGGTGAGATATACAATGTATGTGAAAATGTTTTTATAAATTGATCAAGTTCACCCATAAAATAATATGATTGGTGGTAGAATTAGCTGGCTGTCTTTCATTGTTTTATACAGGATGACTTCAAGGATACAGCTTTGGTGGCGGCAGTGGACAATGGTCATCTCCATGTTGCTGAGACTTTAATGAAGAATGGGGCAGATGTGAACTACAGAAATAAGGTGAGAGTGTTGATCCCTGTAACATATAATGTGGCCAATGATAAGGCAGTGCCATGGTATTATGGTGAACCAGTGGGATGTTCAAGGTATGAGCAACAAACATGCAGTGTGTGCTGTTCATAGCAGACATGCATATGTTGTGGTTCCTCCCTATACTTTCTGTATCCTAGTCCTAGTTATAGATTTCCATTGATAACTGGTAAATTTTGTATATACTGTGTTTTGAGTTTTCCTGTGAGGACAACTTTTGCCAGCACTAGCTAGTTTATGTCATAGTGAGGGAGTGGTCATTGTTCAGCTCCCTAGCTCTCCCCACTGCTCACATTCAATCACTATCCACTAGTGTCTCACTCTAAAACTCTTCACATGCTACAGAGAGGGCAATCAGTTCTTTTCCATGCCAGCTTTAAAGGATATACTGAACTAGTTCTTCTGCTTCTGCGTCACCATGCTGCAGTGGATCTGCCAACTGATGTGAGATACAGTAACACTATGTACACAGTAGACATTGATGCTTGTACTTGCTATAGTCATTGCTAGTCATTGACAGTAGGATGCCTATCATCGGATGTCTTCTTTGGTCACCAATAGCAACAGCTTGGTTACTTGGAAAATTGTCCAATTAATGATTACTGATCTCCCAGAGCAATTCAAAATAGTTATAAATGGCAATTTCATAATTTATTGTTGCTAATTATTATTATATCCAAGTGTGCACGTGTTTGCTGTACATGTTATGAGTGGGTGAAGTCGTAGTTGGTGAGCTTTCAGATTTCCATGTACAACTTGCTCATTTGTGTTGTATTATCTCAACTCATGCAGGATGAACGTGGAGAAATAGCCCTATTTGCTGCCTGCCAGGAAGGTCATTATGATCCAGCAGGTCTACTTATCGACCACGGGGCTGATGTGAACTACCTTAGTAAGGTGAGACCATCGCATGTCCACAGTCAACATGATAGAATGGTGTGCTAGCTTAGTTTAGAGTAAGATGGGGCTTCTCTATAATTATATACATGGCCATCATAGTGTGTGGGTCATTGAAGCATATAGACATAGTGAGCTCAATTTAGAGTAACACGACTCTGTTTTGAATACTTTGTGTATTACGGTGGCACCACTCTATTGTGGACACTCCTTTGACAGCTGAAAATATCCTGATTAGTGAGGTGCCCTCATTTTAGGGGATAGTTTTGTACAACACTCTATTTAGCTTGGAGCCTAGACAGTGTTCTGAATAAAGAGGTATCCTTTTTTTCAGTGTGTGTCCTAACTTGTACATGCCATGGTTTTCACTGTAGCTAGTACATGCGGTGGGAGGGGTTTGTTGAATTTGCCTTACCATGGATATATTTCTGATGCAGACAGGAACAACACCAATGTACTTTGCTGCCAAGAACAACCACCCGAGGCTAGTGGAGCTGCTCCTGGCCCATGGGGCGGACATCAACAAGGTACAGCACTGTGTAATGTAGAGATGTATGCAGTGGAGCAGCACATCTCAAGCTAGCATGTGGATAGCTTCATCATTCTTGGAGGTCATGTGATACTCCACTGTTCTCTCTCTCTCTCTCTACAGGGAGTACAGTCCCCCCTATATGCCTCCTGTCAAGTAGGCAATATTGAGATGGTCCAGCTGCTGGTTCATCATCATGCAGCCATCGACCAGCCAACTGATGTGAGTAATGCAGTAGCACTAGTCTCGGTTTAGTTTCTTTGTATTGTTCACTGAATCCCCAGCATACTCAGTGTTATTTACATCTTCACTATTTTCATGTTCACCACAGAGTGAGTATGCTGCTACTCCACTGATTACAGCTTCTGGTGAAAATCACATTGAGGTGGCAAGATTCCTAGTTGAACATGGGGCAAGCGTTAATTATCAGACTAAGGTTTTTTTTTTTAAATATAATCTCTTTGTTTTCCTAATTTTCTTATGTCTTATTATGCCACATTTTTGTATTCCTCCACAGTATGGTAACTCATCTCTTCAAGCTGCTTGTGACAATGGCAATACAAATATTGTAAAATTACTAATCCAATCCAATGCAAACATTGAACTCAAGAATAAAGTTGGTTTTGTCATGAAATAATATACATCATTCATAATTATTATTAATGTAACATACAGGAAGGCAGAACAGGACTGATGATTGCTGCCTGGAGAGGTCATTCATCGATAGTGGCAGAGCTGGTCAGAGCTGGGGCTCAAATTGATGCCCAGGACCAGGTATGCATGGTGGCTCAAGCCAGTGGCCCTGGGTTCGATTCCCGGTGGCTGCCCGGATTTTTTCTCTTTCAGCTAGCTTTAGGATGTAGATGGGGTGATGAGAGTGTGTGTGCCCATCCTTGTTAAGCTAAGAACTTTCATGTAACTATTTGATTTCTTGGTAACCCAAGATTAGGTTAACTGCATGTACGTTTATACATGTGTGTAACGTGCTTACTTCACACGCATAACATTAATACTTCTACGCATGCGCAATACATAATATATACAATACAGCACAACTGCTATTATACTACAATATTAGGTTCAAAGTTCCAAGTTCAGTTCCATTACATCACCCCCTCCTTTCAGAAGATCTCGCCCAGAGATTACATGAGGCGGGACGGCGGCAGACGCGTCCTTGACGGATACTTCTTAGGGGGCTCATTCGACTGTTCCGGGTCACAGCGTGTGGGGTCCACACTCAGCAGCTGCTGAACCCACTTCGGTGGTTGTCCTGGCCTTGTCTGGTTCTCTCCATACCAATAGTAACCAGCCGGAAATCCTGGTGGGCAATCACTTACTCGAGATTGGTGAATTTGGATCTGGCCATCCTCAGGAAAGTACACCTTCTGAGCTGTAACATCTGGCCCAGCAGTAGATACAACTCGATACGGTCCGTGCCAGGGCCTCGATAACTTGCGTTGTTTTCCCGTCTCGTCACACGGAAACTTGACTAGTATCCATTCTCCGGGTCGGTAGGTACGGGAGGTAGCTTTGCGGTCATACTGTGCTTTGTACTTGGCCTGAGCTTTCTGAACACACTCAGCGGCAGTACTACGAGCGGAAGATAAGGAAAGAATTAGCTCCTCTCTATAATCTTCAACGTCAACAGGTTGTAGGGCAGAGGGCGGCAACAGAGCTGCTTCGGTAGGGGACCGACAATCCATCCCAAACAAAAGGTAAGATGGCTTTTCTCCAGTAGATTCATGAGGAGTGTTACGGTACGCCCACAGCAGGCCAGGCAGGTACTGGTCCCACTGCTTGCCAAACTGCGTCACATGTTTACGGATCATCGACTTTAGCGTTCGGTTGAATCGTTCAACCATTCCATCACACTGCGGATGGTATGCAGTGGTGTTAAGTTTCTTGATACCCAGCAACTTGCAGACATCGAGCATCAAGTGCGAGAGGAGGTTAGTTCCCCTGTCTGAGAGAAGTGCGTCGGGTACGCCAAAGAAAGGGACTATTTGCTCAGCCAGTAGCCTTACAATCCTAATAGTCAGTTGGTCAGGAGCTGGAAATACTAACGGCCATTTTGTTGCAAAGTCTTGGAAGACAATCACGTACTTGTTACCTTTACTGGTTTTCGGCAGCTCCATGACATCGACCCCAACTATTTGGAAGGGTCGTCCAACGGGTATGGGACACAGGGGTGGTTTGTTCCGACGTCCAACTCCAGACACAATGGCACACTCTGGGCAGCTTTTACAGAAGTTTACTGTGTCACGGTACATGTGCTCCCACCACCAATGTTGGGCTAGAGCGTTAAAGGTTCGCTTTCCCGAAAAGTGTCCTCCAGTTAGTCCACAGTGTCCCTCTTGGAGAATCTGCTGTTGTAGCTGCTGAGGTACAACAACTCGTCTGCGACTATTGCATTTACTGTCGACATAGTAAAGAATACCGTCAAGCACTGCAAAGTGGACACCTTGGGCAGCTATTTTCCGACTCCTGCTCTCATCTTCAGGCAAGTTTCCATGCTCAAGGTACAAGAACATGTCTCGAATCCAAGGGTCGTTCTGTTGCTGTGTGGTGAAGGAGCCTCCACCACTCGGAAGTGGATCACTCTGCAACAGCGAGGTGACTGTATCAGCGCGAATGCTTGCCACTTTGGCCTTAACTCCATCAGCAGGCTGAGGACATCTTGAAAGAGCATCAGCTCCCACATTCTCCTTCCCACATCGGTACACAATTGACACTTGCTTCACCCCTCGGCCATAAACTCGTGTCCACCACCGAGCATGCTTCCCGGTAGGGTTTGGCGTTTCCAGTACTGCTTTCACAGCGGAGTGATCTGTATACACAGTTACACGGTGTCCATATAAATACGAGTGAAAATGGGATACAGCCCACACAACTGCTAAAGTCTCAAGCTCCGTTATGGAGTAGTTTCTTTCGGGTGGCGAAAGAGCACGACTAGCGAAGGCTACAGGATGCACCTTCCCATCATCTTGTTTCTGGGAAAGTATGGCTCCTACTCCCTTAATGCTAGCATCCGTCTCTAGGATAAAATCCTTGTCGAACGATGGATACGCTAGTACAGGCGCCTCAATGAGCTTTTGTTTGAGGGAGTCGAATGCGTGTTGACAATCGTCGGACCATATAAACTCCATTTCCTTCCGCGTGAGGTAGTGGAGTGGCTCAGCTATTTTGGCAAACTTAGGAATAAACTCCTATAATACGATGTTAGGCCCAGAAATCTCCTAAGCTCTCGGACATCTTTGGGGGGTTGAAATTCCTGCACGGCGCTCACAAGTCGTGGGTTAGGCTTCAGCCCAGACGGAGTTATGAGGTGCCCTAAGTACTCAACCTCCTTACAGGCAAATCTGCATTTAACTGGCTTTAGCTTGAGATTGGCTTCAGCTAGGCGCTGAATCACTAAACGCAGATGCTCTAAATGCTCCTTTAATGAGCGTGAAAAGACAAGTACGTCATCAATGTATACAGATACAAAGTCAGGACCTTCAGCTGGATTAAGACCCATTAATACACGCTGCATAGGCCTCTGAAACACGGAGGGGGCATTACAAAGCCCAAAGGGCATAACCCGAAATTCAAAAAGGCCTTGTGGGGTCACAAACGCAGTCTTTTCCTGGGAATTGGGGTGTACACGTATTTGCCAAAACCCGGAAGCCAAATCCAAAGTAGAGAAATACTTTGACTCACCTAACTGATCAAGTAAATCATCGATGCGGGGAAGGGGGAAGGTGTCCAGCTTAGTCACTGAATTGAGGCCGCGGTAGTCCACACAGAATCGCTGCGATCCGTCCTTCTTCTGCACGAGGACCACCGGGCTTGCCCATGGAGATTGTGATGGCTGAATAACTCCATCTCTCTGCATCTTGTGTAACTGCTTCGCCACCTCTTGCCTTGCCGCGAACGGCATTCTTCGAAGAGGCTGTCTCTTAGAAGGAGAATCACCAGTATCAATCTCTAACTGAACTAGATCAGTCTCTCCCCGTTCTCCATCCTCGAGACTGAATGCTTCATGGTTGTCAGCAAGAAACGCTAATAGCTCCTCCCTCTCAGCTTTAGGAAGATCAGGCTCACCAATTAATTTTAGCAGCTCCTTCCTTCGCTGCTGGTCACTCAGTGTAGACACTTTCTTCACCAAAGTATCCGGCGGTTCCATTGGAGCAGGAGTATCACTTATGGTGGGCTCCACCACCACGGCTTCAACAGCTGTGCCCAGGACGGTGCCCTCTTCCACCAATCCTAAAAATCCTCGAGAGTTGGAGACGCATAGTGTCGCAACTCCATCTTGATCTGGCTGGAGAAGGGCATCCTCAAATTGTAGTCCGGTTGTCTGCTCGACAGACGAATCATAGTCCAGAAGGATGGGACCTTTTGATGGGCAGGCTCCTTCAACTCGAACAGGTGTTAATGCACTCTGTCCAGCCGGGATAGACACTGACTGTAGTAGACAGACTCGGACAGTAGGAACAGCAGCTTCTTCCGGCACAGCGGATGGTTTCTTGGATTCCACATCGGGATGATAGCTGACAATCCCAAGCTGACTACATACACCCTCGGACAGCAGTAAGGGGTCATGCGCATCCATCTTGATATATATTGGAGTGCACATTGTCTTATCACCAAAGGTGATATCAAGATCCATCCGTCCATCTAGCTTGAAACGCTCTTGATTGTAAGTGCGAGGTACCTTATTCGCAGGCTGAAAATCTTTCTTCTTCAGCCTGGCAGCAGCTGCAATCTTTGCAAACAATGCTCCATTCACAATAGTTATATCAGCCCCCGTATCAATCACTCCAGCTGCAGGGACCCCCTTGATTAAGACGTTGGCATACCTGGGCTTGCTGCCAAGGTCACTCACTCTGATCTGGCGCACACCGTCGTCACTCTCAGATTCAGACGAGTAAAGCAATGACAGAGGATCAGAAACTTCCTGCATGGACACCTGCTCTAAGAGAGGTTCAGCAGTGTCACTACTCAACGCTTTGACTCCCCTGTTACTGCTTGCTGGCCGACCATTACTCTCCTTCCTCTTCTTTTTACAATCACGTGCAAAGTGGCCAATGTCTCCACAATTGTAGCAAGATCTGGGGTTATACGCCGGAGTGGGCTTGGTTGGTGTTTGTTTATCTGGTGGCTTTGTGAAAGTAGGCTTTTTGGCAAGCGAGGACAACGTGGTAGTCTGCTTTTGGTAACCTTGTCGCTTCTTTAGCTCGGCTAGCCTCTTCTCTTCATTCCTAGCCGCAACACAAAGTTCTTTGTAGTTCTGTGCACCGGAGACAGCAGGTGCTCTCATTAACTCGAAACGCAAACCCTCCTGTAATTGGCCATGTAGCAACGTATCTCTGGTGTCCGTGGCCATAGCATCCCTACCATAAGCAATGTGGAATGTACGTTCCAGCCGTCGGATGAAATCGGACACAGCTTCACCATCCTTCTGCGACGTGTGGCGAAAGTCTTGGGCTGCTAGTGTCTTACTTCCTGGGTCCAGCCGTCTGCGTAGAGAAGCAATGGCTGTATCGAGATTATCTTTCTCCTTCTGGTCTAAGAGACTCCACTCCTGCCGGGCCCTTCCCCTGAGGTAACCTGCAAGTTGTATCAGATGCTCTTGCTGGGTCCAGCCATTCCAGGCCGCCGCTCTCTGCAAGGCAAGCAACCAGTCATCCAGAAGCATCTCTGGATTCTCACCCGTAAACACATCCACCGGTGGTGCTTTCCCCCTACGGGATCGTCCTGGAGGTAGCGACTCCCTCAACATGAGAGATGGAGACTCTGATGCTCCTCCATACGCACCTGCAGATACTCCTCCGTGGCTATTCCTCAAGGACTCTATCTCTTCATCCTTAGCGGCAAGAATGCTATCGAATTCCAATAATTGATCACAATTTTTGTACCACATCTCTTTCACTTTCTTTTGTTCATTTTCTAGCTGAGATTTCAGCGAGCTCACTTCCTCCTGCAATGCCTTATTGAGACTCTGGGCTTCGTGGAGCGCAGATCGCAACTGAGCAACCTCATCTTCGCCCCGCTCACTACCTTCTGGGCTAGTTCCTCTGCTACGTTCATCTTCCCCTGGTGCAACATCCAGAAAGACACCATCAGCATCTTGCAGCTGTAAGGGGACACTCTCATCTTCCGGGACTAAGACTTGCACATGCCTGGGGTTCCTTCCCATGTCCGCCAATCTCCCTTCAATCATCTGTCGTATCTCATCGGCAGAACCGGTTGTAGGCAGCGTCATTGATGCCGCTATCCGCTTTACGTGCAGTACCTTCAGCCTTTTCGAGTTCAGTGGGAGTGGCTTCGTCACTTTGGGCGTGGTCCCGCTGGAATCGGCCTCGTGACTGGGGCCACCGACCACGTGCGCGTCAGGGGGTCCGCCCTCATCTGCCATCTCTCGAGATTTTCTTGCTCTCCTGGGTTTCTTCACCCAACTTACTCGTGCTCTATCTTGAGGTTATTTATTCACAGGCCCTCTAGCGTTAGCCGGGCCGTTTCACCCCAATTATTAGCACGACGCTATTCGGCTTCGCAAACAGCCGCTCTACACTGATTTCGGCCCTTCTCTGGCTGATTTCAGAAAAGAACTCTCTACCTCAATTTCTGGCACGGCTTACGCCCTGACTCGTCGCCCTAGTCCCAATCGTAATGGGTCTCGGCGAGGACCTCCACTGTAACGTGCTTACTTCACACGCATAACATTAATACTTCTACGCATGCGCAATACATAATATATACAATACAGCACAACTGCTATTATACTACAATATTAGGTTCAAAGTTCCAAGTTCAGTTCCATTACATGTGCCTTCTTGGAAGCACTGTGTGAATATCAGCATGAAGCTTCAGAAGTCAAAAATATGGGCTGGGGGGGGGGGGGGAGGATAATGTTTACGTATTCTTATACAATTCGATTTCTTACATCTAACATTAAATTTTGCTTATAGAATGGATTGACGGCATATGATTTTTCTAGCAGTAGATCTCACACAGCAGTGTGTCAGCTATTGGAGCAGCATGGTTACAAGGTATAGTGTTATAGCTAACATTGTTATAGCATGTATGGTGCCATTACTACTGTTTTATCCCACAGCCAATTCATGTTGTCCCAGCCCCTCTCCAGTTATCTAGCCACCATCATTATGATCCTGTCACAAGTTTACAGACTGTCAGAGATATCTTAGAGCATGGGCCGGAGTTGTCTGATACTCCTACTAAGCATGAAGAAAGTCATACAGCTCTCGAATCAGAACACTCATATTATGATGAAACTGATCATAGGTAGCTAGAATTATTATAACAGCCCTGCCAACAGTAGTGTTAGGCATATTACATCAAAATTTTAGATTATTCCTAACACTTTCTTTGCCATTCATAATAATAAAGGAGGCTTCAAGATACAATTTAGTCTTTGTTGCGTAAAATTTCAATAACTTAAAGTGGTTGCGGAGATATGGCTGTTTTAATATTTCTAAACATCACAATTTTTCTGCCAGGCGTGTGTGTATATACTATTCCAATAAGGGAATGGCACGTAACATGTTGATTGCTTTAGAGGCCTATAACTCAAAAACTACACTACTGATTGACTCCAAACTTGAAATATAGCATGTAAGTACCTCTCTACTTATTCTACTGATGAATTTAACCAGCATAATGAATAAAAAAAATTTGGTGGGCATACCCGTTTGGCTACTACTGTAGCTAACATTTTACTGCCTCAGAATTCCAGAAGCTGACTTCATGCATGATTTTTTGAATTACTAGTTTCGACGTCCACTCAAACACATACATAAGCTTTCATAGTGGTACACACACATGTTCACACGTGTACATGCTCGTATGCACATATTAATATTGTTTTCTGAAGTGGAATCTATTCTTAAAGTGTAAGATGAGCTCCGAGTTCTTTAGAAGCAACAAAGAGTTTAAAGTGCATGCACTTTCTATGTATCATATTTTTTGACAGAAATAGTTTAGCTAGGGGTAGTTTGAGCCAAAAATTTCATTTTTCATATTTTCAACACATTTTCTCATATGTACACATGTTATTTTGCACAAAGTAAAATGCTTATTGAGCTCTTTTCAACCGAACACTTCAAAAATGGTTGAAACTACTAAAAAATTTGAAATCAGCACCTTGAGTTACCCCTAGAAGCATAAAATGCTCTGGAGAAGTGAGCAACATGGAGCAAGTTGAAGTTATCCATAAGCAATATTTGTGTGCCACAGTAGTTGAGTATGTGGTATTTATGGAGTTTCCCTGAAGCCCTGCAATGCCGGAAGTGGTTACAACCCAACACTTTGGATACTGTAGTGTAGTGCTATCTTTGCTGAAGCCTGTGGTGTAAGTTTGGTGTTCATAGCACATTGCAGTGAGTAGTTATGATCCCTGAAAGTTCATAATATTTATATGTGTGCAGATTTTTTATAGGCATTTTTTGGGGGTTCTGACATGCCTAGTAGGCATATTACATCAAAATTTTAGGTTACCCCTTACACTTTCTTTGCCACACATAATAATAAAGGAGGCTTCAAGATACAATTTAGTCTTTGTTCCGTAAAATTTCATTGAGTGGTTGCAGAGATATGGCTCTTTTAATATTTCTAAACATCACAATTTTTCTGCCAGGCTTGTGTGTACTATTCCAATAGGGGAATGGCACATAACATGTTGATTGCTTTAGAGGCCTATAACTCAAAAACTATATTACTGATTGACTCCAAACTTGAAATATAGCCTGTAAGTACCTCTCTGCTTATTCTACTGATGAATTTAACATGCATTAATGAATAAAAAAAATTGGTATGCATACCGGTTGGACTGCTATTGTAGCTAATACTTCACTGCCTCAGAATTCCAGAAGCTGACTTCATGCATGATTTTTTGAAATTTCTAGTTTAGATGTCCACTCAAACACATACATAAACTCTCACAGTGGTACACACACATGTTCACACATGTACATGCACATTATGCACATATTAATATTGTTTTCTGAAGTGGAATCTATTCTTAAAGTGTAAGACAAGCCCCAAGTTCCTTAGAAGCAATAAAGAGTTTAAAGTGCGTACACTTTCTATGTAGCATATTTTTTGGCAGAAGTAGTCTAACTAGGGGTAGTTTGAGCCAAAAATTTCATTTTTCATATTTTCAACGCATTTTCTCATATGTACACATGTTATTTTACACAAAATAAAATGCTAATTGAGCTCTTTTCGACCGAACACTTCAAAAATGGTTGAAACTACTGAAAAATTTGAAATCAGCACCTTGAAGAACCCGTAGAAGCATAAAATGCCCTGGAAAAGTGAGTAGCATGGAGCAAGTTGAAGTTATCCATCAGCAATATTTGTGTGCCACAGTAGTTGAGTATGTGGTATTTTATGGAGTTTTCCTGAAGCCCTGCAATGCCGGAAGTGGTTACAACCCAACACTTTGGATACTGCAGTGTAGTGCTATCTTTGCTGAAGCCTGTGGTGCAAGTTTGGTGTTCGTAGCACATTGTAGTGAGTAGTTATGATCCCTGAAACTTCATAATATTTAAACGTGTACACGTTTTTATAGGCAATTTTTTGTGTGTCTGACATGCCTACCATTAGCCTCGGGAAGATTGCCAAATACGTAGGAGGCACTGGCCGGCCATAATATTATTACCACTTGATCAGTCCATCTGACGATTCGGCAGTGCATGACTAGTCTTCACTGTTGCAACATGGATAGGATCATCTCCAGAGAGCGCAGTGCTGTCAGAAAAGGAAGCACCAGAGATTATCAGTGGAAATTGCACCCAATCCAATGACTGCAGAGTTCTGTCTACAAGTGCCGACAGATGCAGAATCAAAGCCTGATATTATTGAGACAGACAGAAATAGCACTACCTCCACCCACACTGGCTGAGTTGTTTGCAAAAGTACCTTCAGGCCATTCCGAGTTTGGAAGTTAGGGTTTATGTCGTAGAGTTACGGTAGAATTCACTCACTGTCACTGCCACGGATTGTAAACTTACCAACATTTAAGCTTATTGAACTGAGAGCTCCTGGCACCACTCACACTCTTGCAAAATTTTGACTATCTTGAACTATAGCGGAGTAGTTACGTGCATAGTTCCATCAGCACCACTATTTTGTATGAATTCAGATAGGATAACTGGTATAATTTTGGGATTTCCTTGAAAGAATATAAAGTGATCCTGATGCAAATTCATCATTACTAGCTAGCTAGATCTACTTGCATTATTAAGGTTACGGGTGACAGTTTGCATCTGGAAATTTTCGCGAGTAACAAGCTATTTGTATCTCCACAAGGGAAGCAGCTATGAAGCTGAAATGAAAACGAAATTATAGCTAACATGATGATAGAGACAGCTGTCACAACATTGAAGCGACCTTCGATTCCCGTCGTCAAAGTCAGGCAATGGTCGCCATTGTCACGAACTCTTGCGTCAAGTTTTATCTTGACAAAGGAGTCTAGTCTAGTCTACTATCTACAGCTTATTTATGAAGTACTTAACTTACTCCAGTGCTGGAGTTGGTTCCCAAGTTCATAGAGCCTCCACAAAAGGAAAGCTACACAAAAGAAGGTAATTTACGCCAAGCGTAATGGTGGACCAGGTCGTCAACACGGCTGTCTAGCTGCTTTCCAACAGGTGGCTTTCAAATTTACACCAACTCCAGCCCTGCCCAGATGTCTGAGTAATAAGATAAACACTTCCTTACGGTCAAAAGAGAAGCCATCTACACGAAACTTTGACGCAGAGTTTTCATTTGTGGTTCGCCTTGGTAGAATCGGATATTAAGGTACCATTAAATTGCGTGGGCGTGAGGTGGGGGATATGACACCTAAACCACATCAAAGTCATTAGTGAGGTGCATGTTGTGTAACCACGCCCTTTTAATTGCACAGGTTTCAGGGGTGTGGCTGCTAGAGCCGGAAGTGTTCATTTAATATCCTCCATGGACCGGAAGCCGAGCCGGAAGGGAGGGGCCAGGCCACGCCCAAAACAACCCCACCCTGTTCCCCGAGGACCACCATTCTCAATCAAGTGCCTACTAACCACCGGATGTCCACCGGAAGCCCACAATCAATCCCAATTAAAACACACAGCTTCCTCAAGGCCAAAACACACACAAACACTTGGAGGCCGTTCTGCCACACCGCCCACGCAAGAGCTCACCTCATTTCCTGTGTGGGCGGAGTAACAACACGTCATCGCAACCACATCCGCTTCAAACCATCGTCAGCTTCCGTCCAGCCGTACAGGCCCCTCGATCGCACCGCCGTACAGTGCCTCATTAACAGACATGGCCTCACCTTTGACCTCCTGCCACGCCCCCAAAGCCTCCTGGACGGGTTCAAAGGTCACCACCGCATCCGGGACACGCCCACCTATCGCCGCAGCCAAGTCCCCGGCCCCGATGTCCAACCACTGGCCTGTGAAGCCACGCCCAATCGGAAGCAATAAAACCTGCATTAACGCACACGCACACACTCCACACAGTGCCAGGAACACGCCCACATGCTTAATTAGGCCTAATAAGCTTTTTTTTTTTTTTTTCAAGGCGACCAGAACACTAAGCAGAAAAAAAAAATTGTTCGAAAACGGCCATATAGTCGAGCTGGATGCATAGTAGAGCCATACAATGCAAGCAGGCAGCCTACACATCAATTTTGATCAAGGTGGGTAATGGTCGTCACGTTAATGTACGCGCGTGGCCCCGCCCCTCACGTAGCGCGTGGGCGGAAAACATTGCAAATGCATGGCTTCCTATACAAACATATGGGGCAACTTCAAAGGGCCGTAACTTTAATTCTAAGGCGTGAATCAAAATTCCCCAGGATCAAATCTCTAGTTTCGACCCATTCTGCGTGCCCATGTAAAAATTATCTCCCCAAGTGCTCCCAAATCCCCCATGAATTAGATTATTTATTTAAATTTGCTTTTTTTTTCTACTTAGTGTATAATTTTTTTTTTTTTTTGTCGTTGCGGTTAATAGTTAAGCAAGAATGCATGCTTTGATCTTGCTTTGATGTGGGCAATTACCGGCCTTTTCTTCAGGGGCCACTTCCGGTCGCTAATTACACGCGCATAATCATCCCTGGCCGATTCTGGACACGCCCACCTTCGACCAAAAGCACTCGTATGGCCTCTTCGGCCACGCCCCTTCACGATTCGCTAATTGAATTAGCCATTCCTGACGCTCACGCCCACGCAATTAAATGGTACCTTAAGGGGGGGTGTGTAAGTAGCGATTACAGACATCCAAATTTCACCAATTTTTCCGCGGAACTTCTCCCAGTGGGATATCAATGTTCGAGTATCCGAAGGTAGCTCTCCACGAGCTCTATCCAACGGCGCTTGTAACGCGATCGTAGGCAAAACCGTTACGAAGCCACGCCCACCTAAATTTTCTCCATAGAAATTTAATACAAGCAAAAATGAAGCTAGCGGCGATTCCGCGGGACCAATTTGCAAGATTAAGACCTCGAAAGATAGCTTTTTCAAATTAATATAGTCTTATAACTACTATTTCTTGTACACCTTAAATGGTGTGTTCACCGAAATTATTATTATTATTATTACTAATTAAACTTTCAGACTCCTAGTCTTAACTATAGCGCCTCGCCAGAGACAGTCAAATAGATCTACAGAACGTAAGGATTTTAGCACCGTGCCCCCACCTAGCTTAGTAGAGCCTCGTGCTTTGGCACGTGCCAAGCACGAGGCTAACCCAACCCATGGCCCACCGCTCGCCGGGTTGGTGTAAAACCTGGACTCTGGACTCTGGACTGGACTGTGGACTGGACTATGGACTGAGATTTGGACTGGATTTTGGACTGACGCGTTTGATTTTGACGACCATTTCCAATCAACCTCACTAGGATCGACTGAACGAAAGGCAGTAACTCTATTACTTCTGTTGGAGCATAGGGTTGGAGAGGTGCCTTGGCTAATAGAAATGGAAAACAATAGGCTTACTTTCTCATAAAGTCACGGTGGGATCAAGAAATCAGCATGCTGTGTTATCAGTAAGCCTGAATTAGTACGGTTTGTCAGTGCTTCATGAGCCAGACAGTGACTGCTTGTGTCCAGGCTGCATTTCCCTTCTTTACACCATGAAGTCTAACTGTACTCCGGGATATCATAACCTCCTTGATAGCAACACAGAATATCTGCAGCTTATGTTTGGTTTTTGTGTGAACTGTTTGTTTTTGTTTTTTGTGCAGTGTTGCAACTTCAGTGTGAATATTTACCATGTGGAATCAAGGTGACAAGATTGAAATGCACTCTGTGTTGTGATACATGTATGTGCTAGTAAGATCCAAAATTTCTGCTCAGGTGCCACAGCTATAGGCTAGTATGTACGTATGATCAAGATGTCAAACGATTTGAGTCCAATATCATTTTAAGTAACTCAACAGTCATTTGCATCACAAACTTATATTTGAAGACTATAAACATTAGCTGAGGCAGCCCAGAGGTTTGATACTAGTGAATCAGAAGCACTGACATGTAGGCTTAATGACAAATACACTGCATGCTTAGTTCTTGATCCCACCGTGACTTCATAAGGAAGTAAGCCTATTGTTTTCCATTTCTGTTACCCCAGACACCACTCCAACCCTATGCTCCAACAGAAGTGATAGATTTACTGCCCTTCGTTCAGTCGATCCTAGTAAGGTTGATTGGAAATGGTCGTCAAAATCAAACGCGTCAGTCCAAAATCCAGTCCAAATCTCAGTCCATAGTCCAGTCCACAGTCCAGTCCAGAGTCCAGAGTCCAGGTTTTACACCAACCCCCGCTCGCCTACCGGGTTGTACTTAGTCTCGTCCCCAGACCCCACCCCCAAAAGGAGGAAAGGGTCTGGTACACATCGAGCGCTTTTTGGGGCGCACAGGATGCAGCAGGTCATGTGATCGTCATGACAACGCATCGTATAGGCATGGCAACGCATCAGCGGCTCTCACGTGCAGCAATAGGCGGCTAGCGCGCGGGGTCACACGATAATCACATGCAAGCCACATGGCGTGAATCTGATTGGTGCGACAGAATTCAGACATGCCAAGTCAGCAAGACCCAAAAAGCGCTCGATGTGTACCAGACCCTTTCCTCCTTTTGGGGGTGGGGTCTGGGGACGAGACTAGGTTGTACTAAAAGTAGGAACGAGGAAATGAGAAACGAGAAATTGGAAATGAGGAAATGGAAACGGAAATGGAAATGGTCGTCACTAGATAGTTTTCAGTTGCATGCAAATTCCCATAGCTCGTGCAGGTAACAGACTAGTTTCATAGCCATGGACGCTGTTAAAGTGTGCACATCCAGCACATATTTGATTCCTGCTATTGTGTGTCTGTTCAGGTTTAGTCTCAGACTCTGGGTGTGTATAAACTTCATCACAGAGTCTCAGTCTGGGCCTTCAAGTCCTAGTAAGGACCAGCTACACACCTTTTAGATCAGTGATTCAAAAGGACAGTTTGGGGGGGGGGGGGGGAGCATTTTCTGATCCATGTGTGTAAAGTGTGTGTAAGTAGACATAAGAAAATTATGACAACCTACTATTACTGCCGTACGGCATTGTACGTGTAATAGCATCAATTGTACTAGCTGTAATGTTACTCACCAGTAGAGACAAGCACAATATGCTGGCATTGCTTTGGGCATAATAGGTGGTTTTGTTATGCCAGCATAATGCTGGCATAATAGGGTTAAAATATGGGGTAGTCAGGTAATCAACCGAGTACACAATACTTTTCTAATATTAAGTGAGTAGTGTAGTCTAGTATATGGCTGTTGCTTGTCTTTTCTGGGTAGTTATTTAAAATAAAGCTATCTTAAAGTGTAAGTTTCCAAACGAATTATCACGGATTAACATGCAAAATATTAAAAATTGAGAGAAATTAAGAGCATAATAGGTACAAAACAATGAGCATAATTGGCTTGGTTTTGGGAATTAGAGCATAGCATAATAGGAACTTTAAAAAGCATAATGTGCGTGTCCCTACTCACCAGAGTCACCGCTGCAAATAATATGGCCACGAGTATTAACCTTTATGTGTATTTCGCTATAGTCACAAAAACTATAGAATCGGGCTGTCTGGCCCGCCAGAGTCCTGAGACTACCTGGCATGACTCAGTATAGGCCCCCTGATACAGGCTGGTAGATGTAGCTACAAGGTCCAACAATCTCAAATTTGTTGGTGACTGTATTGAAGATGTCACTGTGACTTGCTTTGGTTTACTTGCATCATACCAAGCTCTGAGTGACCATGGGGTGGCAAATGATCTTAACTTGGTTGGTGACTCAGTAGCTAAACATCTTATGGAATCCAGCCTGAATTGTTGCTTATGTGACTGAAAGGGGGTACACATGCATAAGCACCCCTATTTCATAGTAACTACAAAAGATCTATACCGACCTTTTGATACACCATAGACTATGGCATCCACCACGGTATTGTCAACGACGACCATTTCCATTTCCGATTCCATTTCCTCATTTCCAATTTCTCGTTTCTCATTTCCCCGTTCCTACTTTTAGTACCACCCTCGCCTACCTTGCCTTGCCAATTGACTTGTGCGCTGAGTTGCGGAGCGAGGAAATTCCTAGGTGCACTCACATGTGTCCCTAGTTAAGGCCAGTGTTAGTTGTAAACGTGTTTCTGGTCACCCGCCCGCATGCTATTTTGGAGGCCCCCTGTTTTGGCCATTATTGTCATTATTTGGCACTGCGCATGCTCAGTTCAATTACCAAAATTAATGTCACCATCCTGTCTGTGGTTTGTCCAGGAAATGTTCAAATTGTACAGGATATACTGAGGTAAAATAATGGAATAATGAATAATGATAACCGCCCGCCCGCATGGCTAAGTGAGCTCTGATGTGACCAGAAACACGTTTACAACAAACAGTGGCCTAATTTATGGTAGCTACTTGGTTACTGTGGTACGATCAAGAATTTAAGATGTCCGAAAACATTTCAACTGACGAAGTTTGTCGTCTTCTGGAGGCGCTCGATATCGATGAGTGGGAGGAGGTGGCACTTCACCTCGGCCTCTCGGATAAGACCGTCCAGGAGATTCGCGGGCTTTGTGGCGGAAACAGCTTGCGCAGAAAGGCCATGGTGAACAAATGGATTCAGCGTGAGGATCTGGAGCCTAGCTGGAGCAAGCTGGAGGAGGCGCTGGTTAGCGCCAACCAAGAGCCTTACGCCGCCAAGATAAGGGCTAAATCACGCATTCCTGCGAATCCAGCGATTACCGCTACTGCCACCACCGCGGCCGCCAGCTCGGACAACCTGAAGGAAGCGACCGATTATGATAGTGAAAAAGGTATTGAGGAATTTATAGTTTATAGCTATTCAGCTTGGGTTTTTCTCTAAAATGCCCTACTCTGATATGTAGTATTGTATTAGGCCACTCCAAATCAATCATTAGTTTCTGGTCACCCGCCCGCATGATATTTTGAAAAGCCGGTTTATGAGGACTATAATGATATTCATAGAAAAGATGACGTACAATTACACGTATTGAGTCATCATAAAACATTATGATACTCTCGAGATCTCGATCTCAAGCTCATTGCCTTGCTGCACATGGTGAATCGAATACTCTAAACTTCACTATATCACATCAGTTTGTCATCCTGCATTCTGTTGACCTGCCAGTGTACTTCAACAACTCATAGCTAGCTGATACGATCTGACAGGCTATTGTTTGCGCTCGAGGTTTGCTGACCATGCATTTGTGGTATAATTTAAGTACTTCCTCTTCCTGTCTTAATTCAATTAGTCATAGTCCCATAGTCCTAACTACCCGCCCGCCCGCATGTACTTGAGACTACTGGTGTGACCAGAAACTAATGATTGATTGGGAGTGGCCTTATCAAGGGCTTATCGACCTTCGGTGGTCGATAAGCCCTTGATATAATATCATAATATATATATTATGCCTATAGCCGGATTGACATGTAGCTACACCAAGCCAAATCCTTTAACAACAAACGCCTGAGCATGCAATGGGCTTTTCCATTTAATAGCCATACACCCCCACGGAAGAGCCATAATTACATCTGAGGGGTCTAAATTTATGCCATTTTAATGAGTTCTTGATGGGTAAAAATAGGTTTTTAATGAAATCTTAATGGGTAAATACTCAATTTTAATGAAATCTAGATGGTTACCATGAAGACAATAATGAATCCTGGGGGGGGGGGGGGGGGGGGGTTATCATGCGAATGACACTGCATCTTGTTGCATTTTAATGAGTCTTGGAGGGGTCAAGCCCTCTTTTTAATTGGTTCTTGATGGTTAAAGTCGATAATTAGGCTTCCTGAGGGGGTAAATCAAAATTTAGTCTTCCGTGGGGGTGTATCTTTATATATTGGGAAAGCCCAATTTCGAATTCTGCACCCTTTGCATCAAGGAAAGTGTTTGAAGCCCTCAATATTATTAATATAGCTTGTCAATGATTGTGCAACAACCATATCTGCAACAACGTCACTATTTGTAGTAGAGCCACAGATTCAGTATAATCATCGGAAGCTTCTATAGCTAGCTAGCTAGCTCTGTAAGAAATAATATTAATGGTTATTTTGACCGTAATTGTGGTTGTCTCGGTTTCATGCTTCCTTTCATTTGATCGTTTAATGTAGCGTGAGGAAATCTCATTGCCTGAATAATCCAAATTCCAAATTGTAAACAACAGTACTTAATTTACATTTTCTGGAACATTAGTTCGTTCAGAGAAGTTGGACACAGTCATTAACTATTATAATAATCGAGTACCATAAAGGTTTAACTGGCCATTAGCTATAGCTAAGAATAATTTACCCTCCTCTGCATATTATATTCACTCCGCTTAACTACTGAAAAAATAACCAGTGAGTCTCCATAATATGAACTTCGTTATGTCGAAATGAAATTGAGATAACCAATGATTGGGTTGAAATGACAGTGTTTATATACTCGAAAAATATTTTTCAGATTACGCCCTCTCGCGCATAAGCCAGGTCAGCGGCGGATCCAGGGGGGTAAGGGGGGTGCAAGTGTACCCCCCTTTGGGCTGCATCTAACACTAAGAAGTACTGATGATAAGCTAAATGGAACCCCCCTTTCTGGCTATAGAACTAAGAAAACTGCTGCTATGCGGCTCACCTTAGAATGCTTTAGAAGAAAATTTGTTCGAAAATAGATCGATTGGACTGGTAGTTTGTCTCAAAAACGATCGAAATGGGCGTGGTTTGCTCCCAAAGTGGGCGTGGCTTCTAAAATTTCGCGCACAAAAGTGTACTACAACCCCCCTTTTCAAAATCCTGGATCCGCCAAACATCGCGTGCCCCACGAGGCATTCGATGGTCGGTAATGGTCATCACTTGGAAATGTTAGGCTCCCGCGTATAGCCCCCTCCTCGCTTTTGCCCAATGCTATATAATTATATAGCTATAGCATGTAGCTACAAAGTAGTCTCGCGCAGCCAGACTCTCTCTCAGGGAAAAGGGGGAGGGAGAGAGTCTGGTAAAGTGCTATAGCTACATCAAGTTGTCCCAGCGCCTCGTACGAGGTGCGACCAATCAGATTGCATCTTTATGGCATTACATAGTTTGCGGTGGCATATCCGACTATGAACGGACGAGATACCATTGCGCACGCGTGTTTATTCTCCGTTCACAATCGGATATGCCACTGCCAACTAAAGATGCAATCTGATTGGTCGCGCCTCGTACGAGGCGCTGGGACAACTTGATGTATAGCACTTTACCAGACTCTCTCCCTCCCCCTTCCGAGGTGTAAGAGTCTGGCTGTGCGAGACTATATACAAAGGGGGGGGGTGTAATTGCGGGATTCTACAGTACATTATGAAAAGTCTTACAATGCGAATTTTCTTGTGCTTAATTAGCTAGATCTTGCGTTTTAACACGGTAATACCATCTGTAGTTCAGAAATGCTATAATATTATTATGTCATACCATCCAACTGTGTTGTACAGCCACCTTTAGCTATTTGCTTGTAAGGTTTGAGTTTTACCCAGGTAAAAATTACCTAGCAGTGACATGAGGAGCCCGGCAAGAATGAGTGCTTAGTGTTAGAAATTATTCATGCGAAGTGTGGATGCACACCGGGTATATGGATTCAGTGGTGTAACCAGGGGGTGCTCAGGGTGTTCGAGCACCCCCTTCTGCTTTTGGCCTAGTTCACGAGTCCATAGAACAGCTAGCCTCATCTAGCACCCCCTTAGCTACTCCAAACCATCATCTACTACAAAAAACAGTGACAATTTGAACTTCGACCTTATCACTGAGTTAACAAGTGGGCATGGCTTAAAATTTTTTGCATGTGCTTTGCGCAGAGGAGGTTGGCCGCGTATCATGTACACATGACTAAATTAGCATTCCTGCATAAATTAGCGACTTGGTACTGCACTTGTTTTGATCACAGATTTAATCAAAGATGATTTTCTTAGCCTGATTTCAAATCCAGAGAGGGAGAACAGACGAACGAAGCCTTAATCAGCCTGAAATGCTGACTTTTAATTGATTATGAGCAACAACAAAGCCTCAATACTTGCTTATTTGACTGGGGTTGAACGGGGTTGAAAGGCTTATTCAGACGGTCAAGGCTCACCGAGTTCTTTCCCAATGGCATCCTTCGCGAGGCACTGAGTGCGCGATTGATAGCTAGCTACCTGCCATATTACGTTTATATACATTTTATGCTGATGCACGGCACATTGGTGACATTTGATGATCGACACATGTCCAACCTCCTCTGCGCTTTGCATGCGTAGTCCAGCACCCCCTTACCTAAAATCCTGGCTACGCCCCTGGGATTGGGTACAGATGAACCCACATGCACCCCCCCTCTCCCCCCCCCCCCCTGCCAGGCTGGTGACGCCATCTTGGCTCCCATGTACTTGTAGGTAGCTAGCTATAGCCTACGACGCACTCAGCTTCCAGCATACACATGATCAGTTAATTGAACTCTACTTTTGTTACCCCACGTACAGACACTGAAGCACTTCTCTCCACCGTCAACAACAAGACTCTCAGTAAGACAGTAGCTATTCCATTAAGAGGATTATCATAGTTTGTATGCATCTACCCTCATCTCTTCCATGTGCATTCACACATATATAGCTAATTGCAGGATTAATTTCAAGGGGATAGGGATGCTTTTATCCCCCCTTGGAATCGATTCCTCCCTTATGAGTTTGCTTTCACCGCCATTAATAGCATGGGGCTGCCACCCCAATTGGAGTTGGTACTAGACGACCCCCACCCACCCCCCCCCCCCCGGCCCCACTTTAGCACAATCCTGAAATAACCATGCACTGCAATTGTGCATACCATAATATGAGTAAAACAATAGCTATTACAACAATTTATTTCAGCAGTTTCGGGTATGTCATCCACAATCCACGTGTAGTCAATTAATATGGGGCTTGCCTCGACATCCCCTTGACTACCCATTACCCCCCTCGTTAGCAGAAATACCCCCTGCATGTGTGTACAGACCCCTCTCCTCTACAGCGGAGGATGACTGGAATATTGTGTCTGTTGAGTGTGGCTCACTAGCTGCCAAGTGGGAACAGCTCAGTGCCTGTCTTGGTCTTGCTAAAGCCGACATTGATAGGATAAGGGAAAGCCGTCCCAGGGACATCGCTGGATGCTGGAGTGAAGCCCTCAGCCAGTGGATTAAGCAGAACTACCCCACTCAGCGATTTGGTTTACCGTCGTGGAGGTCTCTACTAAATGCAGTGGCTATGGTGGACAGACGTCTCTGCAAGGAGCTGGCTACTAAACATCCATTAGGTATATTTAAGACATTATAAAAATGATGCAAATGGATTCCCTGCCCAACGCCTAATGCCTTAAACACCTGGGGATTGACTTTCCTTTATTTATGAAAGTGGTGGTAGCTAGGTCATGTGCCTATAGTTCTTTTGGTACAAATATACCTTTATAAGGTGAGGCAAACAGAATTGGCAGTTTATCGACACTGCCCGCATGGACTTTCAGATTTGTCCAAGAATGCATACAGTACCTTTAACCTAATCTCCTATGGCACTCTAACTAGTGGGCAATGCCTTGGTGCATGGTCTTTAGACTGAACTTAGCGATCTAGCTGTCTCGATTAATTTGAAATCTGAATAATGACAGCTCACCTGAATGCAAAATAGAAAACTTTGCAGCAGTAAACTATTTAGTTTGTCCCCACTAAATTTAATATCAGTTTGTTTGACTGGATTTTATTATATAGAGATACTACAAGTATCTTCTGCTGTTGTCCAACCACCAGCCAGCCCTGAGAAGAGACAACAAAGTCAGTTTATGATTAGCATAGAACATTGCATACCTAGATTATCATAAATTTTCAGTACCCTTAAGTGGCTATCACGTATAATATTATTAATTAATTATAGGCAGAATAGCTAGTGTGCACACATTAGAATGTACAATCATATGTTTACTAATTTAAGATGTTAAATATAATATTTTGTTTGCTGAAAAGTTACTGTTGTAGTAGCAATCATAATATTATAAGTGATGTTGCTACTATGCAGGTGTGGAAATGATTCGTTCCAATGAAGAAAAGATAAAAGCACTCTTTTCCTCTCTTATATTAAAAGTCCAGTCAGCTCTCCAGTCCCAGAGTGATATCAGCAATGTGAGGGACTTTCTAATCACCTTCTTTGAGTGTGATTTTCCTGAGACATCTGATGTGAAGAAATTATTTGCCGCTATCACCCTCAAACATCTGTGGGATTATCATCACTGCAGCCCTTTGGAGCAACTGGTCGACCAGTTTCTACCGAGTGACCAAGAAGTGGGGAGCCTTATGAAAGAGTACAAGGCCCGTCTCTCTGGATTCTACCTCACAACAAAACTTATCAATTATATCGAGTACCAAAATTTATCTGTGGATGATTCTGATGAGGAATGTGATCAACCCTCTCCAAAGCTCACCACAAAGCAATACAAGAAGATCAAGGTGGTGCTTCAACTTGAGCGAAAGATATCACAGATTTCGTTGGACTATGTTGTGAAGCTGTGGCAGTCTTTTGCCGAGGAGTATGAGATTCCCTCTCTGACAGCAGTCATTGATAGGATAGTAGTGGGGAGTCTGGAGATAACATGGACAGTGCCACAATACATCGCTGATGCCATCTGTCCAAGGGCGAAGTTCTTCCGAAGCCATGGGATAGTCCTCGTCTCTATTGATGATGTCATCATCTATGATGAGAAACAAATGGTGAGTATAATAATATAATTGAGGGAGAATAGCTATTCATAGATCATTGGGTTTTAGGAAAATTGTGTGAAGTGCTGTATTAGCATTAGTAAATGCTACATGTCGATGAAAATAATGTGGCAGAGTTGTTAATTGACATTACATGGTCATTTCCATTATCTATAATTATTATCGCAGGCTTCCAAAGAGGAGACGTTTTTGATGCTCTGTCATGATGGCACTGCAGACATCAGAGATTTCTCATCTCTCTTAGTACAGGGGGTGGAGCCTAATATCTATGATGAAGTACGTGCCACTGCATGGCAATAGACAAGTATCTGTGTTGACATGATCTGATGTCTTGTTGTGTATGTTAGCATGGCCAGCATCCTCTCTGGTCTGCCAGTTATCATGGGAGACGAGACATGGTTGAATTGTTTCTCAAGTATCATGTTGATATTGATATGGCAACAAAGGTGAGATATATATAGTTTACCCATCATATTCGTGGTAGAATTAGCTATTATCTTTCCTTATCTTGTTCAGAATGATTTCGGGGAGACAGCTTTGGTGACGGCAGTGGTCAAAGGTCATCTCCATGTTGCTGAGATTTTAGTGGAGAATGGGGCAGATGTGAACTACAGAAATAAGGTGAGAGCATTGATCCCTGTAACACAAGTATGCATAATGTGGCCAATGATAAGGCATGGTATTATGGTGAACCGCAGTGGGATGTACAAGGTATGAGTAACAAATATGCAGCATGTGCTGTTCATAGCAGATATGCATGCATATGTCGTGGTTCCTCCATTTGACACTAATAAACGTGTGCACTCTCTCTGTGTCCTAGTCATAGATTTCCATTGATAACTGGTGAATTTTGTACGTTGAGTTTTCCCGGGCCTGTGAGGACAATTTTTGCCAGAACTAACTAGTTTATGTCATAGTGAGGGAGTGGTCGTTGTTCAGCTCCCTAGCTCTCCCCACTGCTCACATTCAACCACTGTCCACTAGTGTCTCACTCTAAAACTCTCTCCTTCACATGCTACAGAAAGGGCATTCAGTTCTTGCCCATGCCTGCTTTAAAGGACATACTGAAATAGTTCTGCTGCTCCTGCGTCACCATGCTGCAGTGGATCTGCCAAATGATGTGAGACACAGTAATACTATGTACACAGTAGACATTCATGTTTGTACTTGCTATAGTCATTGACAGTAGAATGCCTATGATGTCATCTTTGGTCACACATTTGTACCTCCAACAGCAACAGCATTAATTTTAATGATTACTGATCCCCTATATAGAGCAATTAAAGAATGTTTGTGGCAATTCCATAATTTATTATTGCTAAAAGTGTACATGTGTATGATCCACAGGTTGTGAGTGGGTGGAGTTGTACATATATATTATAGTTGGTGAACCTTCAGATTTCCATAATAGATTAAGGAGTGGGGAGAGGGACTGGTAACGGCTGGACCTAGGCGTATTTCTATTTTTGTAGATTTGCCGTACCCCGGCCTAATACAATATCATTAATTGGATAAGGTTTCTGGATGTACGTATATAGCTACATGACTCAGAAATGGAACTGATTGGTCCATGATGCCCTAATAATGATATATTTTGACTAAGTACATGTATAGCAGTAATATGCACATCATATGCCTCACTGATCCTCATTACCAAGCTAAAATAATGCAAAATACTTTCATATCTCTAGCGAGTGTTTATCTAATTAGAGATTAGCACAACTTATACACGTCAAATGATCATTAAGACACAAGATATGGAACCGTACCAATGTGACAATCCACTTACTCCAAGCACCAAGCAGAAGCTTAAAACATGCTAAAGAATCATGAAAGAGAATGTGCCTGGGATTGCAGGTCTCCATAGATATGTATAGCTAAGGGCGTTTCCAATCCCTCTTACCCCTCCTTAATGTATATTTCTATGTATACAACTTGTTCATTTGTATATATTGTATTGTCTTGACTTATGTAGGATGAAGATGGAGCAACAGCCCTGTTTGCTGCCTGCCAGGAAGGTCATTATGATCTAGCAGCTTTACTCATCAACCACGGGGCTGATGTGAACTACCTTAGTAAGGTGAGACCATGCATCGTATGTCCATAGTCAATATATGCATTGGTAGAATTGTGTGCTCAGTTTAGAGCAAGGTGGGGCTTATCTATAATTATGTACATGGTCATCATAGTGTGGGGGTCATTGATGCATATAGAAATAGTGGGCTCAATTTAGAGCAACGTCACTCTGTTTTATTTTGTGCATTACAGTGGCACGTACCTCTCTCTATTGTGGTCACTCCTGAGAGGTGCCCTCATTTTAGGTGGTACCGTATAGCACTTAAATTTCGTGGGACTTAATTTTCGCTGTTTTCGCGGATCCGCGCGCCCATACCAGGCCGGAACCGCGAAATTTATTCAACGAAAACTTTGTAGAGAGCTATCCGCGAAATTTAAGTTCCGCGAAATTAAGGCGCTATACGGTAGTTTATTTGTACACCACTCTATCTAGCTTGGAGCCTAGACAGTGTCCTGAATAAAAATGTATCCTTATATTATTTCAGTGTGTATCCTTGTACAGGGGTTTCACTGTAGTACATGCAGTGGGAGGGGTTTGTTGGATTTGCCTTACCCTGGATAATTATATTATTTCTGATGCAGGAAGGAGCAGTACCAATGTGCTTTGCTGCTTATCACAACCACCCGAGGCTAGTGGAGCTGCTCCTGGCCCATGGGGCGGACATCAACAAGGTAAAGCACTATGTAACTTAAAGGTATAATGCAGTGGAACTGCACATCTCAAGCTAGCATGTGGATAGCTTCATCATTAATTTTTTGGAGGTCATGTGACACTCCACTGTTCTCTCTCTACAGGGAGTACAGTTCCCCCTATATATCTCCTGTGTTAAAGGCAATATTGAGATGGTCCAGCTGCTGGTTCATCATCATGCAGCCATTGACCAACCAACTGATGTGAGTAATGCACTATACAATAGCACTAGTCTCAGTTTATTTTGCTGTGTATTGTCGACTGAATCTCTAGCATACTCAGTGTTATTCACATCTTCACCATTTTCATGTTAATCACAGGATGTGCCTTTTGCTACTCCACTGATGGCTGCTTCTGGTATAAATCACATTGAGGTGGCAAGATTCCTAGTTGAACATGGTGCAAGCATTAATTATCAGAATCAGGTTTTTTGATAACCACTTTTGTTTTCTAATATTATTATAGCTACAACACTACTTTTCTTCCACAGCAAGCCAACTCAGCTCTTCACTTTGCATGCAACTATGGCAACACAGATATCGTGAAATTACTAATCCAATCCAATATAAACATTGAACTCAAGAATAAAGTTGGTCTTGTCTTATGCATCATTCATGATAATATTATTAATATAACATACAGGATGGGAGAACAGGACTAATGATTGCTGCCTGGGGAGGTCATTCATCGATAGTGACAGAGTTGATCAGAGCTGGGGCTCAAATTGATGCCCAGGACCAGGTATGCATGTAACTGCATGTGTGTGTCTTTAATTTCTCGGTAACCCAATATTAGATTAATATTTGTACATCATCATGTGCCTCCTTGGAACCACCTTGCAAATAACATTACTGGCATGAAGCTTCAAAGTATGGAAATTAAGACTCACCCATGGGCTGGGGATGGGGGGGGGGGGGGGGGGGGGGGGGGGATAATTTTATATGTTCTTATAATATGCAATCACATCTGACACTAAATTTTGCTTATAGAATGGATTGACAGCATATGATATTATTGTTAGCAGTAGGTCTCATACAGCAGTGTGTCAGCTATTGGAGCAGTATGGTTACAAGGTATAGTGTTATAGCTAACTAACATGATTGTTATGGTGCCATTAATAATAATAATTATAATTATTTTATTCCACAGCCAAGTCATCTTGTGCCAGCCCCTCAGAGTCTCCAGTCAACTAGCTGGCGACATGATCCCGTCACAAGCTTACCGACTATCAGGGATATCCTGGAGCATGGATCTAAACTGTCTGATACTCCTAAACATCAAGAATTTCACAGTGATACTGCTCCACAAGAACATTCGTATGATGAATTGGATGAAACTGCATCATAGAATAGAATTGGAATTATTATACGTAATTATACAGCCCTGTCAACAGTATCTACACGTCGTGATAATAATTATTATTGACAAGTGTATTAATTTTATTTTCTCATAATAGCTATTTTTGTGATCTTGATGATATTGATTGATGATACAGGGATGGGATATAGCTACCCACTAATTATGATATAATTTTAATGCATGCATAATAATTACATGCTGTACCGTTGATATTAATAATGATAATTAAGTATGCATTAAAATAATTATTGAATGAACTTGAACCGGCATAATATAGTAGCTAGCTACATCACATATTAAATAATATCATCGAACTTCGATACATTTTAGTCTGTGGACCTTCTTTGGTCGAAACTGAACACAAACAGATGTTAACGAATGAAAATTACGGGGTAGTTGTGCTGAACTGTAAGAGCCACTGATCTCTCTGCAGTCCAGAGCCAGCCCCTCCCACTATATATTTAGCGAAGGGGTGGGGCTGCCTTTCCACACGCCACACCCATATCGAGCATGCGCATTGTGATCACACGGGGCTCTCCCTGCTCCCTCAATGAGGGTATAGAAAGATGTCGAATCTAGCGATTGCCGCCACCACCACGAGCTCGGACGACCTGAAGGAAACGAGCGATCATGACAGTGAAAAAGGTAAGGAATGAGTTTAACTTAAGCTTAGCCAGGATCTTTCGTAAAAATGCATCTAAATTTGATTATGGTATTAATATAGCAATTTACATGTGTGGCTGTGAACCGTGATCATAATAATTATGACATTAATTTTGTGGAATATAATTATGTGCGGGGTCCGTACATACGCGTGCCCACTCGGCCTTATGCACACCAGGGGCGTAGCCGGGGGGGGGGGGGGGGGGGGGGGGGGGCACAGGGGGCATTTGCCCCCCCCCTTTTTTCCCCAGAGTCATGTAATATTAATATCACTTCTTACCGTATAAATACCAGCACCAAGTTGTTACAGCAGTCTTCAGAGTCAAAAATCATCACAGAAAAGCTGACTAAAAAGCTATCTGTAAACAAACTTTCGAGCTATGCCTCGATCGAGCAGTGTCTAGTCTGGAATCTCGAACGTTTGATGAGTTCAAAGGGCACAAAAAGGAGCGCGTGATTTAATTAGTGGGTGTGGTTTCCGGTCTAAAATTTTCTAAAATCCTGGCTATGCCCCTGCACACGGTACGGAAGTGGCGGTTAGTTTCTATTTTACACACGCCGGAATTGTCGATTATTGCGTTCCAGCCAGACACGTTAGTGTGACCCTTTGACCAGACCCTTTCTGGGTAGGAGGGGTCATTGCAGTAGAGCAACTGATTCTATCATGATGTTGTATGCTTTACGAAAGAGCAACTGCCTTGTACACCCATTATACAGATTTTATGGCACATAAGTGCACAATACACCAGGTATGCACTGAGGGCAGTGAAGAAAGGAGTTATGGTAAGAAGTACACACGGGTACTTGCCCAGGAAACCACAGTGCACTAACTGCAGTATTGTGACCACATACACGTGGTAACGGAATTCCTTTTTTATGGTATTATCAAATTACTCCAATAGCTCTTGGGGGAGGATACTCTCGTTTTTTAAATACCTCCAAAAGATCACCACAGTTAGTGGCATCCATACGATCAGTAGTATTATTGGAGCTACCAGCTATCACCATCCTTACCTTACCTAATACTAGGCAGGCTCACTCTTGGCACCTCTAGGTAATTTTCTAGCTGGGTGCAAGCAAACAAAGGTGACTATACAACACATGCAGGTGGATGCATAAAGATAACGAATGTTTATAATAGAACTGAAAGTAGTATTAACAGTGTACTAGGTACTATTCCATATCGACAATTTATGTACAAATACTGGTATACATGTTACTATCCATGGCAATATAATATAAGTGCATACTGTGGGATAACACCTTCTTATTCCACACACAGAAACTGAAGCACTTCTCTCCACCGTTGACAGCAAGACTCTTAGTAAGATCATTACCATACACATCTAAACACTAATTCATCTCCCCTCTCTCGTCCCTTCTTTGTGCATGCACACATGCATAGTATAACATGCATGCAAGGTTTATTTTGGGTGGGAGGGGGCAGGGAGTGCTTTCATCCCTCCATGGAATTGATATAAACCAATTACACAATACATGCCTTGAGGTGTGCATGGATTGTGCTCTCAATCTATGATGGATGCCTATATTATGCACTTGCACTAAATAATTACTGTGGTACAATGTCATGTATAGCCTCACCATAATAATAGCATATTATCTCCATATATAGTAGATTAGTTTTGGCTTGGTATCCTGTCTGTGGTTATACTGGAAACACCTCCCCCCAGTGTGGCTTTGAGGTCGCTTATGAAAGGATTCTAACGAAGTTACATGATATCGAGATGGAGAATGGCTATGGTTGACTGAGCGCTCAAGTGGCGATGTTTTCTACCACAGTTCTGATTGCTGAGCATGCAGCTAGACTAGGTCTAGATAAAGAGTTCTGTTTACTATGGATGGACTTGAGATGGCGACAGTTTGGAGGTAAGTAAGCTTTTTAGCTAGAAATAGCATACTAAATGTACAAAAATGACTGGCTACAACGGCTGTACAACATGTGAGTAAACAATAGCTATGACAACCATTCTAGGATGCTGTTTAGTGACAATTAGCTAGTACACTAATTCTATTTCAGCGATTATGGGTATGTCATCCACAATGCACGTGTTATAAGTTAATATAGGGTTGCCTTCCTAGCCTCTGACTACACATTAATCCCCCTCTTTAGCAGAAATAACCCCTGCTTATGTGTACAGACCCCCTCTCCCCTACAGCAGAGGATGACTGGAATGTTGTGTCTGTTGAGTGTGGCTCACTAGCTGCCAAGTGGGAGCAGCTCAGTGCCTGTCTTGGTCTTGCTAAAGCCGACATTGATAGGATAAGGGAAAGCCGTCCCAGGGACATCGCTGGATGCTGGAGTGAGGCCCTCAACCAGTGGATTAAGCAGAACTACTCCACTCAGCGATTTGGTTTACCGTCGTGGAGGTCTCTACTAAAAGCAGTGGCTACAGTGGACAGACATCTCTGCAAGGACTTGGCTGCTAAACATCCATTAGGTATTACTCCACACGAGTGATCTGATAGTTGACTCCCCTTTGTAGGAATAGATTTAAATGGTAATCGATCACGTACCTGTAACAAATGCACCTTTTAAAGTGAGGGAAACTGAATTTGGCGGCATTTAATTTATTATCATCACCCACATGAGTTTACTTAGTTTTCAGAAATTTTCAGACTTCAGATACAATACAGTAAACATAGAGTACATTCCCTTGAGTACTCTAATTAGTGGGCAGTGCCATATAGGTGATCTCTAGTTTGAGCATAGTGATCTAGGCATTGAAATAATGACCGCTTGCATGCATGTACATGTGTGTAAAAGGGAATGCTTTGATTTGTGACAGTAAACTATGAATTTTGTTTATCCCGCCTAATTATTTTATAATTATAGTTTCAACTTTGACTGCATGGATTTAAAGGCATTGTGCCACGATATAAGGGCTATTTTTAGTAAATTAGTGTCACACGTGATATAACCGCGCCCATTAGATTGAAATCTGGCAGCCACTTTTCAATCAATGGTTGTAGTTCGCGGTAACAGAACGCGATCGGTCCAAGAAAGGCTCAAGGGTTGGAGCTGGAAGGTCTTCAGCTAGCGGTGGAAGGTAAAAGGTCTACCAGGGGGACGGGCGAGAGTCGGCCTTACCAGAGTAGCGATGTCTACGTCTAGCTAGATCCACCACGTGCGAGGTGGTATAACACGAGTAGATTTACCTGTAGTGAGGGCTAGTAGGTCCAGAAGCAGACAGAGATACCAGTCCTAGGGCAGCACCACGAGTAGCTAAGTCCTTGCCTTGTCCTTCGATGGCGTTCTGGAGTCCACGAGGAGCGCGCGACAATATTTTTGTACGTGCGCGATTTATCACAACGCGAGCCCGTACATTAGATCTAAAAATAGTAACAATCACTGCTTATATCGTGACACAATGCCTTTAAGCAATTATAAAATTTTGTCTTTTCAGAGATGCTACATAATATATCTTCTGCTGTTGTCCAATCACCAGCCATCCCTGAGAAGAGACAACAAAGTCAGTTTATGATTAGCATAGAATGTTGCATACCTAATTCTAAAAATTAGCACTCTTAATAATTTTCAAATACACCATTTCTAGTATTAGTCAGCGGTTAGGCATAATAACACCGAAGGAATATTTAATTTAACTAATTTTTGAAAAGGTAGCTATTCATCGTTTACGATTAACAAAAGCACTGAAACAGTTCATACCCTCTATATACTCATGGGAATTGGTGCTATGGGCAGCTAGCTATTGCTATGTATCCACTCTCAAGAGCCTTAGGATTGATGTTAACTTAACAATGTATTAACCAGCTCATACATATAAAGTGATGTTATTACTACGCAGGTGTGGAAATGATTCGTTCCAATGTGGATGAGATAAAGGCACATTTTTCCTCCCTTGTGCTCGAAGTCCAGTTGGCTCTCCAGTCCCAGAGTGATATCAGCAATTTGAGGGACTTTCTAATCACCTTCTTCGAGTGCGATTTTCCTGAGACATCCAATGCGAAGAAATTATTTGCCGCTATCACCCTCAAACATCTGTGGGATTATCATAATTACAGCCCTTTGGAGCGACTGATCAACAAGTTTCTACCAAATGACCAAGAAGTGGGGAGCCTTATGAAAGTGTACAAGGCCCGTCTCTCTGGATTCTACCTCACAACAAGGCTTATTGATTATATCGAGTACCAGAATTTGTCTGCGGATGATTCTGATGAGGAATGTGATCAACCCTCTCCAAAGCTCACCACAAAGCAATACAAGAAGATCAAGGTGGTGCTTCAACTTCAGCGGAAGATATCGCAGATTTCATTAGACTATGTTGTAAAGCTGTGGCAGTCTTTTGCCGAGGAGTATGAGATTCCCTCTCTGACGGCAGTCATTGATTCGATAGTTGCTGGTAGTCTGGAGGTGACATGGACAGTGCCACAATACATCGCTGACGCCATCCTTCCAAGGTCAAAGTTCTTCCGAAGCCATGGGATAGTCCTCGTCTCTATTGATGATGTCATCATCTATGATGAGAAACAAATAGTAAGTACAATAATTTTTATAATTGTATTTGGTTAATAAAATGAGAAATTTTGAGGGAGAATACTTTAGATCATTGGGTTTTAGGAAAATTGTGTAGAGTGCTATATTAGCGTTAGGCCACTCCAAATTAATTCATTGTTTCTCATCCCCTGAGCCAAAAACTGATGCGGGCGGGCGGCTGGAAATGGTTGTTTATTCACAAGTTTGATGGCAAATGGTCGTCAAAACCATAAGTTCAGCAGTCCAAAAAATCGAGGCGGTATACTTTTGACCACACCCACATTACTATCAAACCACGCCCATTTTTGCACTATCGAGGCTGTAGCCTTGTGCCTATAGGGGAGGCAGGCAAGTGTTTCTGGCTGTAGCGACTGAGATTCAGTGAGAAGTAAGCTGTAAGATAAGCAGAGCATACCCTATAGCTACACTTGTTCATGAATTTCATGTGGTGAACCAATTGCCAGGGCTAATACAACAAATACTGGATGGCTCTGGCTGTGGGGGCAAGCGCCCCCACTGCCCCCCCCCCCCCCCCCCCCCCCCCCCCCCCCGTTTCCCACGCCTATGTTGTATTGTGCTGGTGCTGATGGAAATACATGCGGGCGGAAATCAAGGGGGGATGAGAAACAACTAATTGATTTGGAGTGGCCTTAGATATGATTGTAAATCCTAGATAAAAACACTGTAGCAGAGTTGCTAATTAATACTATGTGGCTATTTCCATTTTCTATATCCCAGACTGCTAAAGAGAAGAGATTTTTGGAGCTCTGTCATGATGGCACTGCAGATATCAGAGATTTCTCGTCTCTCCTAGCCCAGGGGGTGGAGCCTAATATCTATGACCAAGTAGGTGCCACTGCATGGCAATAGGTTGACATGATCTGATGTCTTGTTCTGTATGTTAGCTTGGCAACCATCCCCTCTGGTACGTCAGCTATCATGGGAGACAAGACCTGGTTGAATTGTTCCTCAAGTATCGTGCTGATACTGACATGGCAACAAAGGTGAGATACATTAAGTAATCAAGCCATTATTTGTGGTAGAATTACAACATGTAGCTACTATATTTCATTGTCTTGTATAGGATGACTTCGGAGAAACAGCTTTGGTGACGGCAGTGAACAAAGGTTATCTCCATGTTGCTGAGATTTTAGTGGAGAATGGAGCAGACGTGAACTACAGGAATAAGGTGAGAGCATTGATCCCTGGAACACAAGTATGCATAATGTGGCCAATAATAAGGTATGGTATTATGGTGAACCAGTGGGATGTACAAGGTATGAGTAACAAACATGCAGCATGTACTGTTCATAGCAGACATGCATACATCGTGGTTCTCCTATTCATTGATTACCATTGATAACTGGTGAATTTTGTACGTACTGTGTTTTGGGTTTTCCTGTGAGGACAACCTTTGCCAGCACTAGTTACCGTAAACTCTGGTTAATAAGTGCATGCGCTTATAGCGGTAAACGGAACGACAGTATGCGCTTAATAAAGGATATGCGCTTATATGGCACATAACCACGCCCACAAACGTTTGGGCACGTGATGGATGCGAGGCCCACTCGCACTAGTGCTAGCTGGTTCGATCGATCGAGCGCTTTAGCGTTTACAGCTGCCGCTCAAGACGACGAGTGCTGGTGATTTGTCTGAAACTCGATCTTCTTGCATGACATGGCCATCATTTCTCCAAAGATATCTGGACTCCACATACTTTCCAGCCGGTCAAGGTCAGGTTCATGCCTATTAAGCGCATGCGCTTAACAAACAATAGCTTGTGACGAGAAGAGAGCATGCGCTTAATAAATAATGTGCGCTTAATATCGAGGTGCGCTTAATAACCAGAGTTTACGGTAGTTTAAGTCATAGTGAGGGAGTGGTCGTTGTTCAGCTCCCTAGCTCTCCCCACTGCTCACATTCAATCACTGTCCACTAGTATCTCACTCTAAAACTCTCTCCTTCACATGCTACAGAAAGGAGACTCAGTTCTATGGAAAGCAAGCTTTAAAGGACATACGAAGATTGTTGAACTGCTCCTCCATCACCACGCTGCAGTTGATTTGCCAAATGATGTGAGGCACAGTAACACTATGTACACAGTAGAACTTGTACTTGCTGTAGTCATTGCTAGTCATTGACAGTAGGATGCTTATGATAATGGTCGGACATCGGACATTTTCCAGACAAATAGCTAGCATGTCCTGCCATTCACTTGATTATCCAGACACTTTTTCCATTAAATCAGTAAAGCATTCAATAGCGCAGTTCAAGCACTAATGTCTGACTAGCATCCTGGTTACTGGCTTAGTTGTCACCTTGTCAACTATGGTCTTGTAATCATGCCCTGATTGGTGTCCAGGCATTTGGTGTAAATGTCCGGTCAAATTTTCATTTTGATCAAATTTTCATTTTGATCGGACATTTTGACTGGCAATACAAAAAATTTATCATAAGGTCTGCTATGATGTCATCTTTGGTCACACATTTGTAGCTCCAACAGCAACAATATGGTTGCTTGAAAAACTGGGCAATAGTTTAATGATTACTGATCTCCTGTATAGAGCAATTCAAGAATGTTTGTGGCAGTTCCATAATTTATTGTGTGTGCTCTGCATGTTGTGAGTGGGTGGAGTTGTAGTTGGTGAGCCTTCAGATTTCCATGTACAACTTGCTAATTTGTATTATATTGTCTCAACTCATGCAGGATGAACGTGGAGATACAGCCCTATTTGGTGCCTGCCAGGAGGGTCATTATGATCCAGTAGCTCTACTCATTGACCACGGGGCTGATGTGAACTACCTTAGTAAGGTGAGACCATTGCATGTCCATGGTCAACATAGTGTGCTCAGTTTAGAGCAAGGTGGAGCTTCTCTATAATTATGTACATGGCCATCATAGTGTGTGGGTCATTGATGCATGTAGAAATAGTGGGCTCAATCTAGAGCAACATGACTCCATTTTACTTTGTGCATTATATTCACAGACTGGAGTAACACCCCTATACTTTGCTGCCAAGAACAACCACCTGAGGCTAGTGGAGCTGCTCCTGGCCCATGGGGCGGACATCAACAAGGTACAGCACTATGTAATGTAAAGATGTATGCAGTGGAGTCAAGCTAGCATGTGGATAACTTCATCATTCTTGGAGATCATGTGACACTCCACTGTTCTCTCTCTACAGGGAGTACAGTCCCCACTATTTGTCTCCTGTGTTATAGGCAATATTGAGATGGTCCAGCTGCTGGTTCATCATCATGCAGCCATCGACCAGCCGTGTGATGTGAGTAATGCACTATACAATAGCACTAGTCTCAGTTTATTTTGCTGTGTATTGTTCACTGAATCCCCAGCATACTCAGTGTTATTCACATCTTCACTATTATCATGTTCACCACAGGATGAGTATGCTGCTACTCCACTGATTATGGCTTCTGAAAAAAATCACATTGAGGTGGCAAGATTCCTAGTTGAACATGGGGCAAGCATTAATTACCAGAATATTAAGGTCTCTTTGATATATATATAACCTCTTTAGTTTTCTAATTAGTTTTGCTTATTATACCAGTATTCCTCCACAGTATGGCAATTCGGCTCTTCAAGTTGCATGCATCTGTGGCAATACAGATGTTGTCAAATTACTAATCCAATCCAATGCAAACATGGAGCTCAAGAATAAAGTTGGTTTGTCTTAACAATAATTATTCATCATTCATGATATTAATACAACATGCAGGAAGGCAGAACAGGACTAATGATTACTGCCTGGAGAGGCCATTCATCGATAGTGGCAGAGCTGGTCAGAGCTGGGGCTCAAATTGATGCCAAGGACCAGGTATATATTACCGGGTAAACCTGTATGCATTATTGTATTTGATTTCTTGGTAACCCAAGATTTGTTACATGCACATGTGCCGCATTGGACACTATAATAATTATTATATCAGCATAGGCGGCAGAACTAGGGGGGCACCCCTCCCCCCTTGCATGACAGTCCTTTAATAGATCCTATTGTGGTATATAGACATGTGATACACCCACTGTGCCCCCCCAGTCATAGCCGTCTTCCTCCACCACTGATCAGCATGAAGCTTCAAAAGTATAATATTATGGAAATTAGGACTAATCCATAGGCCCAGGCTGGGCTGGCATGGGGAGTTATTTTGATGTTTGTGCATGTGTTCTTATACAATCACATCTGACAGTAAGTTCTGCTTATAGAATGGGTTGACGGCATATGATATTGCTAGCAGTGAATCTCATTCAGCAGTGTGTCAGCTATTGGAGCAGTGTGGTTACAAGGTATAGTGTTATAGCTAACAAATAATAATAATTGTTATGGTGCCATTTAATTTAGCTAACAATTAATCCCACAGCCGAGTCATCTTGTGCCAGCCGCTCTCCAGTCACCTAGCCGCCATCATGATCAAGTCACAAGCTTACAGACTTTCAGGGATATCCTGGAGCATGGGTCTAAACTGTCTGATACTCCTAAACATCAAGAAAGTGATACTGCTCCACAACATTCGTATGATGAATTGGACGAAACTGCATCATAGAATAGATATTAGAATTATTATAATATTTATGCATAACAGCCCTGTCAACAGTGTGTACATGACATGACATTGTGTACTTGTTTTCTCATAATAGCAGCTGCTAATTTTGCTATTGATTATATTGATTGATGATACAGGGATGGGATATAGCTACCCACAAATTTTAATGCATGCATAATAATTACACACCGTACCATTAATATTATTAATAACGATAAGTATGCATTTATACTGGTGGATTATAATTAACTTGAACATAGTAGCTACATCACATAATATCATCAAACGTCGATACATTTTGGTCTGTAGACCTTCTTTGGTCGAAACTGAATACGAACATGCATGTATACGTTCTACATTCAAATTCAATATATAACCCACCAGTAATCCAAGATAGTACTATGTAGTACATTATTATTATTATGAGCCTGTATACATGTAGCTATAAGTATGCATTCGTGATCAATGATAGTAATTTTACACTATTCTATGAACGGACAAGCTATTAATCTTTGAAGTTCCGGTAATTATTTCATGCATGGCTCCTTTATCTGAGGAGGTCAGTATAATAATTATATATAGCGCCTGAGTAAGTCAATCGCTTAATTAATAATATTATATGAAATTTAACTATTATCACATCCCTAGTATATAGCTTCATTGTAGCTATATCATTATGGTAAAGGGTCACTAGGTATGTAAGTAGCATAGTTAGGTTATGGAATATTATGTAATTGTCACTTTTGAAGAGGCGTATTAAACTTAAAAATGAAAATAGATGATGAACTTTATTTTATACCATATTCACCTACATTATCTGTACCAAATTTTACGATTCGATACGAATATTGCTTATTTCAGATAAAAGTAAATTGCTATACTAGGGATGTAACTAGGGATCCACTATACTCTCTCCACATGAGCCAGCCCCTCCCACTATTTAGCGAAGGGGTGGGGCTGGCTTTTCATGCCACACCCATACTGAGCATGCGCAGTGTGATCACACGGGATTCTCCCTGCTCGAGCGCTCCGGTCCCTCGATGATTAATACAGGGTATAGAAAGATGTCGGAAATTATTTCAATTGTCGAAGTTTGTCGTCTTCTGGAGACGCTCGATGAGTGGGAGGAGGTGGCACTACACCTCGGCCTCTCAGACAAGACCATCCAGGAGATTCGAGGGCTTTCTGGTGGGAACAGCTTGCGCAGAGAGGTCATGGTGTCCAGGTGGGTTCAGCGTGAGGATCTGAAGCCTAGCTGGAGCAAGCTAGAGGAGGCGCTGGTTAGCGCCAATCAAGAGCCTCACGCCGCCATGATAAGGGCTAGGCAACGCACTCCTACGAATCCTGCGATTATCGTCACCGCCACCACCGCCAGCTCGGACGACCCGAACGGTGAAAAAGGTAAGAAAGCACGTCTAAAATTATATGCTGATTAATAACAATATGTATGGGTGGACCCTACATGATTGACATAATTAGGCCGGACAAACTACATTCATAGATTACGTGTATACATTCTTGAGGTCAGTATAGTAGGATACAGCCTTGATGCCTTACTCCGCCCCCAAATTGGTGCCACACTCCTTGAATTCAAACCAAATCAGCTTGAAACGGGGAGACTGAGCAGCATGCGAGCGCTGAGACTGAACTATGAATGTAGTTTGCATGGCCTTAAGTTGTATAGTATGACAAACACGAGCAATTTCTGCATCCTTTGCATTGAGGGACACATTCGGCTAAACATAGTCACATAAAGCCATCTCCAGTTAGCTTGATTGTCCATCAACCTTATCCACAATAATGCCAAATTATATGCAGTAGAGCACAGGTGGATGCATGATAATGGATGTTTACAATAACGTATTTCTGAACTGAAAGTAGTATTAACAGTGTACTATAAGGTGCATGTACTATTCCTTATTGACAGTTTATGTACAAGTACTGGCATAAGTGTCAGTGTAATAAAAGTACGTATAACAGCTTGATAGGCTAGATAAACAATAAACCTACACATGTAAAGGGTGTATGCATTAGGTGCACATCACCACCTCCCCCCCCCCCCCCCCCCCCCACGCACCACACACACACACACACCTGGTGACGCTTAGCCTACTCCTGGCCCATTATGATAATTATTACTAGTGGTGATAAATCATCTGTGCGGGGCGAGCCTTCGCAAGAGTCACAAGATTTCTTTGAAAGCACACAGGCACACATACGCACATTGGGTTGGTACCCCAATAGCTAGGCCTGAGAAGCTACCATGACAGTGAAAGCATCACAGATTGCTAGTATAGTAGCTATAGTCCAATAATGTTGATCACCTGTACTATAATAATTATTTATAGTAGTCTACATGCCATGACCATGAGTCCAAGTACCTGTAGCCAGGCCCTGAGACAAGGGGTGGTCACATATATACCTGCTGTACTGACACCCGCGACCGGGATCAAAATTTGATCGGGGCCATTTTTGGACCTTGATCGCTTGATCGCACCGCTAAAAGAGCCTTGACCCTTGATTGCCAACCGGGGGTGGGCGGGGTGTGGGTGGAGTCAAAGGATAGGACCCGTCTTGACCTTGATTTGAGCAGTGCAAACGGACATCTTGATCGCTTGATCGTCCCCAGTTTTACAGCTTGACCACTTGATCTCACTTTGATCCCGGTCGCGGGTGTCAGTACAGCAGGTATATACGTGACCACCCCTTGCTGAGAGGATAGCAGTCATCTTCCAGCTCAGGAAAGTGGAGTCCGGCGACCAGTGATGTTAATCGTGGACCTGAGCCTTGCCGGAGTGGTACAGCACTCACCTTTCCAGTTTTATGCCTTGCCTACACTAGAGTTGTCTCTCAGATCGATGGTGCAGTGCGGGCGTATGCGCATGTGCATGACGACCATTACCTTACGCGTTCAAAATTTAACTCTCTCCTCACTGAAATGATCATCCCACAAACATATAAATTATATGCATGTATACATACATAACCGCTTCCTGTACCTCGTGTATTCGGGGCTCACTCAGGCTCGCCCCGAATTATAGCCTTCATGTAGACACTCGGCATCCTGGTCAGTTTATAGAGTTCAACTGTTCTTATTCCACATACAGAAACTGAAGCAGTTCTCTCCACCATCGATAACAAGACTCTCAGTAAGACCAAGACAGCATATCATTAGAGATTGCCACAATAATATTATTATTATATATCTAAACACTGATTCATCTCCCCTCTGTCATCCCTTCTGTGTGCATACATACACACATGCAGGGTTTATTTTTCGGGGAGGGGGAATTGATTTAGGAATTGTCATGATCGATACATGTCTTGAGGCATGCACACATTGTTTTAATACTCAAACTACAATAGGCCATAGTAATTTGGGCTTGGCATCCTGTCCGTGAAATACCCCCTCCCCCCCCCCCCCCCCCCCACTGTGTGGCTTCAAGGTTGCTTGTGAATTAAAAGAAGTACTAATGAAGTTACGTACATAATAGAATAGCTACAGTCGACTTAATTTTCAAGTAGCCACGTTTTCTACCACACTACTGATAGTAGAGCCGTATACAAAATGTAGCTGAGCATAATACAGTTAGACTGGGTCTGTGTCTACCTAACTTTGTAATCCTGTGAGACAAAGAGCTCTACTTACTTTGGATGGACTTGAAATGGCAACCGTTTGCAGGTATAAGTATGCTTTTTAGCTAGAAATAGCATATATAGCAAATTACTAGCTGCAAAGGCTGTACAACATGTGAGTGAAACAATAGCTATTACAATAATTTATTTCAGCATTTATGGGTATGTAGTCCACAATCCACATGTAATCAATTAATATGGGGTTTCCACCCCCTGACTACACATTACCCCCCTCGTTAGCAGAAATATACCCCCTGCACGTGTGTACAGACCCCCTATCCCCTACAGCGGAGAATGACTGGAATGTTGTGTCAGTTGAGTGTGGCTCACTAGCTGCCAAGTGGGAGCAGCTCAGTGCCTGTCTTGGTCTTGCTAAAGCCGACATTGATAGGATAAGAGAAAGCCGTCCCAGGGACATTGCTGGATGCTGGAGCGAGGCCCTCAGCCAGTGGATTAAGCAGAACTACTCCACTCAGCGATTTGGTTTACCGTCGTGGAGGTCTCTACTAAAAGCAGTGGCTATGGTGGACAGACATCTCTGCAAGGAGCTGGCCACTAAGCATCCATTAGGTATGACTTCACGAATAATATGATATAAACTGATCCTAGTATTAAGTTTAACTACCTAAAACCCTGTGGTTTGTATTATGAGAATGGCCTGCCTATAGTTACATATACTTCTTCACAAACACATTTATTATCACTACTCGCATGAATTTTCAAATTTTAACGCAGTTTGAAATAATATATGATCTCTAGGTTGAGCATAACGATCTAGTAGCTATCTGAGTAATGACCACTTGCTTGTATGCATTTGTGTGACAATAAACTAGTTTGTCCTGCTTGATGTTAATTTGACTGAATTTTAGTATGAAGCAATATTATAATAATTATTATTATTTGTTCCTTTAGTATCTTCTGCTATTGTCCAACCGCCAGCCAGCCCTGTGAAGAGACAACAAAGTCAGTTTTAAAATTCAGCACCCCTAATTTTTGATGCCTGTTTTCTGTGATTGTCACATATTATTATGTAAGCAGAATGCATCTTAAATTCTTTTTAAAGGTTTGAACATTCTTATTTGTGCTGAATTTTAGAAGCTATATCGTAGCATATTCAAAAGCATATGAAATGAATCAGATGTTACTACTGTGCAGGTGTGGAAATGATTCGCTATAATGTGGAAGAGATAAAAGCACTTTTTTCCTCCCTTGTGCTCGAAGTCCAGTTGGCTCTCCAGTCCCAGAGTGATATCAGCAATGTGAGGGACTTTCTAATCACCTTCTTCGAGTTCGATTTTCCTGAGACATCCGATGTGAAGAAATTATTTGCTGCTATCACCCTCAAACATCTGTGGGATTATCATCATTTCAGCCCTTTGGAACGACTGGTCAACAAGTTTCTACCAAATGACCAAAAAGTGGGGAGCCTAATGAAAGCGTACAAGGCCCATCTCTCTGGATTCTACCTCACAACAAAGCTTATTGATTATATGGAGTACCAGAATTTATCTGCAGATGAGGAATGTGATCAACCCTCTCCAAAGCTCACCACAGAGCAGTACAAGAAGATCAAGTTGGTGCTTCAACTTAAGCGAAAGATATCGCAAGTTTCGTTAGACTACGTTGTGAAGCTGTGGCAGTCTTTTGCCGAGGAGTACGAGATTCCCTCTCTGACGGCAGTCATTGATAGGATAGTAGCAGGGAGCCTGGAGGTAACATGGAGAGTGCCACAACACATTGCGGATGCCATCTTTCCAAGGTCAAAGTTCTTCCGAAGCCATGGGATAGTCCTCGTCTCTATTGATGATGTCATCATCTATGACGAGAAACAAATGGTAAGTATAATATTATTGTATTCGATTAATAAAACGAGAAATTTGAGGGAGAATACTTTAGATCATTGGGTTTTAGGAAATTGTGTCAAGTGCTGTATTAGCGTTAGATACATTGTAAATTCTAGATAAAAACATTGTGGCAGAGTTGCTAATTAATACTATGTGATTATTTCCATTTTCTATATCCACAGGCTGCTAAAGAGAAGAGATTTTTGGAGCTTTGTTATGATGGCACTGCAGACATCAGAGATTTCTCGTCCCTCCTAGCCCAGGGGGTGGACCCTGATATCTATGATGAAGTAGGTGCCACTGCATGGCATTAGACAAGTACCGTATTTACCGTATAGCGGGAAATTTTCGAGGGAGAAAATTTTCACGAATTTCGCGATTTTTCAGCCATCCGCGAAAATTTTCTCCACGAAATTCTAGGCATGCCACACCCATTATGCGACTAGTTTTAACGTTCCGCGAAAGTTTTCTCCGCGAAATGCTCCTTTCCTACCGATCCGCGAAAGTTTTCTCCCTCGAAAATTTCCCGCTGTACGGTATTTGAATAGTAGCCATGGCTACTATTAATTTCAGCCTTGCTGGAGTGCGGCTACTAATCGAGGGCGGTTCTTAGTTGAGGGCAGTTTTATTAATTTGGAGCGACACCTCTTGGTGACATTGACACGGTAGACTTGATTTACATGACTGATATTTGAATATTTGAGCTATAGACGTTTGAGAAATAAACAGTAAAACCAAGCCAAGGGCATTTTCTGCCATGTTTTCCCTCGAACTAACAATCGTTCGTGGCTTGCAATCGTGACCACACCCACTAAATTGTGTCTGCGCATGCATGCGGCTACTATTCGTGGGTGGCTACTAATTGGGGTGCGGCTTCTAATAAATACGGTATCTGTGTTGACATCTTATTCTGTATGTTAGGATGGCAACCATCCCCTCTGGTGCATCAGCTATCGTGGGAAACCAGACCTGGTTGAATTGTTCCTCAAGTATTGTGCTGATATTGACATGGCAACTAAGGTGAGATACATAAATATTATTACGTTTGCCTGAATAATATTTGTGGTGGAATTAGCTATTCATTTCCATTGACTTGTATATACAGGATGACTTCGGGGACACAGCTTTGGTGGCAGCAGTGAGTAAAGGTCATCTCCATGTTGCTGAGATTTTAGTTAAGAATGGGGCAGATGTGAACTACAGAAATAAGGTGAGAGTGTTGATCCCTGTAACACAAGTATGCATAATGTGGCCAATGATAAGGTATGGTATTATGGTGAACCAGTGGGATATGAGTAACAAATATGCAGCATGTGCTGTTCATAGCAGACATGCATACATTGTGGTTCCTCCCTTTCACATTAAATACTCTCTGTGTCCTAGTCATTGATTTTGTACGTACTGTGTTTTGGGTTTTCCTGTGAGGACAACTTTTGCCAGCACTAGCTAGTTTATGTCATAGTGAGGGAGTGGTCATTGTTCAGCTCCCTAGCTCTCCCCACTGCTCACTTTCAATCACTGTCCACTAGTGTCTCACTCTAAAACTCTCTCCTTGATGATTATGATGATGTATACAGAAAGGAGTATCAATTCTTTGGAAAGCAAGCTTCAAGGAACATACTGCAATAGTTCTTCTGCTCCTGCGTCACCATGCTGCAGTGGATCTGCCTACTGATGTGAGACACAGTAACACTATGTACACAGTAGACATTGATGCTTGTTCTTGCTATAGTAATTGCTAGTCATTGACAGTAGGACGCCTATGATGTCGTCACAGATTTGTAGCTCCAACAGCAACAGCATGGTTACTTGGAAAACTGGTCAATAAATTACTGATCTTCTTAAGAATATTTGTGGCAATTTCACTAACTCTTTTGTGCATGTGTCTGCTCCACATGCTGTGAATGGGTGGAGTTGTAGTTGGTGAGCCTTCAGATTTCCATGTGCAACTTGCTCAATTTTGTGTTATATTGTCTCAGCTCATGCAGGATGAATATGGAGAAACAGCCTTATTTGGTGCCTGCCAGGAAGGTCATTATGATCCAGCAGCTCTACTCATCAACCACGGGGCTGATGTGAACTACCTTAGTAAGGTGAGACCATCGCATGTCCATGGTCAACATAGCAGAATGGTGTATGTGCTCAGTTTAGAGCAAGGTGGGGTTTCTCTCTATGATTGTGTACACAGTCATTGTAGTGTATGTGTCATTAATGCAATTGTAGTGGGCTCAACATGATTATTTTACTTGTGTGCATTACAGTTGCACCTCTCTATTATGGTCACTCCTGGAACAGCTGAAAATGTCCTGATTAGCAAGGTGCCCTCATTTAGGGGATAGTCTTGTACTCTAGCTTGGAGCCTAGGTAGTGTCCTGAATAAAGAGACGTCCTTATTTCAGTGCGCATACTTGTACAAGGGTTTCACGCAGTGGGAGGGGTTTATTGAATTTTCTCTTATTTCTAATGCAGGACGGGGTAACACCAATGTACTTTGCTGCTAAGAACAACTACCCGGGGCTAGTGGAGCTGCTCCTGACCCATGGGGCGGACATCAATAAAGTACAGCACTGTGTAATGTACAGATGTATACAGTGTAGCAGCACATCTGAAACTAACATGTGGATAGCTTCATCATTCTTGGAGGTCATGTGATACTCCACTGTTCTCTCTCTCTACAGGGAGTACAGTCCCCCCTATATGTCTCCAGTCAAGCAGGCAATATTGAGATGGTCCAGCTGCTGGTTCATCATCATGCAGCCATCAACCAGCCGACTGACGTGAGTAGTGCACTATACAATACCACTAGTCTCAGTTTGTATTATTGACTGAGCCCCCAGCATACTCAGTATTATTCACATCTTCACTATTTTCATGTTCACCACAGAGTGAGTATGCTGCTACTCCACTGATTGCTGCTTCTGGTGAAAATCACATTGAGGTGGCAAGATTCCTAGTTGAACATGGAGCAACCGTTAATTATCAGACTAAGGTTTTTTAAAAAATAATCTCTTTATTTTCTTATTATACCACATTTTTGTATTCCTCCACAGTATGGTGACTCATCTCTTCAAGTTGCATGTGACCGTGGCAACACAGATATCGTGAAATTACTAATCCAATCCAACACAAACATTGAACTCAAGAATAAAGTTGGTTTTATCTTAATAATTATACATCATTTATTATTACATACAGGAAGGCAGAACAGGACTAATGATTGCTGCCTGGAGAGGTCATTCATCGATAGTGACAGAGCTGGTCAGAGCTGGGGCTCAAATTGATGCCCAGGACCAGGTATATATAAAATAATGACATTGTAACCATGTGTGTAATTGGTTTTTTGGTAACCCAAGATCTAGATCAGGTTAACAACCATATACTTTGTAATATAGGCACTGCTAAAAAATGTAATATAGGCGCTGCTAAAAAGTAATTACAGATCACAAAGGCGCCTCCAATTAGAACCGAAAAATTCGAGCAGGTCAAAGGCCGCCTAAATTAGGGAGGCCCTAAGAGCTATAATTAGAACGGTTCTGGAAGTTTTACCAGAGGCTATTACTAACCAGTACTATTTAGTGGCAGTGAATAATATATGGATGGTGAAAACAACAAAAATATGGTTCTAGTTTCAGTTCTTTTTGGATGTTTCACTCTGATCACTGAATCATGCTCGAGTTGCTGGTACTGTAGACATCAAAATGGTTATCTCTAATTCCAGAAGACAGTAAGTAGTATATAAGTGCCCACATAAATGTAAGAAACAGCTTTTGTTTGAAATCTGCAGCTAGCTCAATAGATCGATCAACGGTACCGCAGTCATGATTGCGTTATTGCACGTGGCATGTGGCAATATATTCCAATTTAATAGGTGTCGCCAAAAAATAATTGATATCCGGAAAGGCGCCTTAAATTAGAACCGAAAAAATTGTGCAGGTCTCAAAGGGCGCCTAAATTAGAGTGGCGCCTTTATTAGAACATAATTATACGGTACATGCACATTTGTACATGTGCCTCCTTGGAAGCACTCCATGAATAATATTGGTATGAAGCGGGTGGGGGGGGGGGGGGGGAGTTAATTGATGTTTACATGTTCTTATACAATCACATCTGACAGTAAGTTTTGCTTATAGAATGGATTGGCGGCGTATGATTTTGCTAGCAGTGAGTCTCACACAGCAGTGTGTCAGCTATTGGAACAGTATGGCTATGAGGTATAGCTAGTGTTATAGCTATTGTTATGGTGCCATTAATACTGTTTTATCTCACAGCCAACTGCAAGAAGTCATCTTGTGCCAGCCCCTCTCCAGTCAACTAGCCGCCATCATGACCAAGTCACAAGCTTACAGACTTTCAGGGATATCCTGGAGCATGGATCTGAACCGTCTGATACTCCTAAACATCAAGAAAGTGATACTGCTCCACAACAACATTCGTATGATGAAACTGTATCATAAAACAGAAATTAGAATTACTATAATGTAACAGCCCTGTCAACAGTATGTACATCTACATGACATTGTGTAGCTAATTTTGATATTGCATGATCAGTCAGCAAGCGCCGTGCGCATGCGTTTTTGTACATTCACCTATATGAGGGGGGCGTGGCGTGCAGGATACGATCATAAAGATGTCCGAAAACATTTCGACTGATGAAGTCTGTCGTCTTCTGGAGGCACTTGATATCGACGAGTGGGAGGAGGTGGCATTACACCTCGGCCTCTCAGACAAGACCATCCAGGAGATTCGCGGGCTTTCTGGTGGGAACAGCTTGCGCAGAAAGGCCATGGTGACCAAGTGGGTTCAGCGTGAGGATCTGGAGCCTAGCTGGAGCAAGCTGGAGGAGGCGCTGATTAGTGCCAACCAAGAGCCTCACGCCGCCACGATAAGGGATAGAATACACACTCCTACGAACCCAGCTATTACCACCACCGCCAGCTCGGACGACCTGAAGGAAGCGAGCGATCATGACAGTGAAAAAGGTATTGAGGAATTTATAGTTTATAACCAGCTTGGGACTTTCTCTAAAATACTTACACTGATAGTATTCTAATAATAATAATTCAATATGCCTGGCCGAATTGACATGTAGCTTCACCCAGGCCAGATCCTTAAAGTCAAGTATGAGCAATTCTGCACCGTTTGCATTGAGGGCCAGGGACATGTTTGAAAGCCGTCAATACTTAATTTTATAGCTTGTCAGTTATCATAATAATAATAATAATATTATCATAGCATTTCTGAACTACTCATAATATATTTTAATGTAGACTATATACATGGACTAGTACCTAGTACACTGTTACCATCCATGTTCCATGTTTATGCTAATAGAACACATCGTCAAGCTAAAAACAATTACATGTAGCCATTACGATGCATCCACCTTTGCTGTACAGTCACCTTATTTGTTTGTATCCAGCTAAAAGTTATCTAGACATGCCACTGGAAGCCAAGAGTGAGTCTGCTTAGTGTTAGAAACTACACATGCGAAGTTGTGGATGCACAGGTGTATATGGATTGGGTACACTCAGATGAACCCACATGCACACCCCGTCACCCCCTCCCCCAGCGATGCCATAGCATACAACGCACTCGGCTTTCAGCATACACACGGTCAGTTAATTTAAGTCACTTTTATTATTTCACATATAGATACTGAAGCGCTTCTCTCCACCGTCAGCAATAAGACTCTCAGTAAGATACACATGACATTGTAGTATTCCATTAAGAGGATTGTCATACTATTATTTGTATGCATCTATATTATTATCCATGCATACACGTTCCTTCCCTCATCTCTTCCATGTGTTTATAATCACACATACTTGACACTTATTTCAAGGGTATAGGGATACTGTTATTCTCCCTTGGAATTGATTCCTCCCTTCCTATGAGTTTGCTAATTTCACCGCCATTTAATAATATGGGGCTGCTACCCCTATTGGTTTTGGTACAGATGTTTCCTCCCACTTAGTGCAATGCCGAAATAACTATTAACTACACATGTGTACACACTTCCTCTTTCCAAATACGCACGTACACACTACAGAGGAGGATGACTGGAATGTTGTGTCTGTTGAGTGTGGCTCACTAGCCGCCAAGTGGGAGCAGCTCAGTGCCTATCTTGGTCTTGCTAAAGCCGACATTGATAGGATAAGAGAAAGCCGTCCCAGGGACATCGCTGGATGCTGGAGTGAGGCCCTCGGCCAGTGGATTAAGCAGAACTACTCCACTCAGCGATTTGGTTTACCGTCGTGGAGGTCTCTACTAAAAGCAGTGGCTATGGTGGACAGATATCTCTGCAAGGAGCTGGCTGCTAAACATCCATTAGGTATGACTTCACGAATAATGTGAGGTAAACTGATCCAGCATTAAGTTTAACTACCTAATACCCTGGGGTTTGTTTTATGAGAATGGCCTGCCTATAGTTACTTCTTTACGAACACATTTATCATCACTATTCGTATGAATTTTCAAATTTTTACGCAGTTTGAAATAATATTATGATCACTAGGTTGAGCATAACAATCTAGTAGCTATCTGAGTAATGACCACTCGCCTGTATGCAATTGCGACAATAAACTAGTTGATGTTAATTTGACTGGATTTAATAGCTATAATATTATTATAACAAGGGCTTATAGACCCCAAAGGGGGAGAGGGCATGTAACTGCCATACATGATAGTGTACCTAGCAAAATTCAAATCAGACTGTGGTTTGTAACTAATTATAGTAACAGCTGCTGTCTGGATTGCATTAGTGCTATGGACTGATAATGTGGATTTTACTATTTTTAGCCTATGGATTTGAAGTTTGCCAGGTGCCAGTTACATGCCCTCTCCCCCTTTGGGGTCTATAAGCCCTTGATTATAATAATTATTATTATTTGTTCCTTCAGTACCTTCTGCTATTGTCCAACCACCAGCCAGCCCTGTGAAGAGACAACAAAGTCAGTTTTAAAATTCAGCAGCCCTAATTTTTTATGCCTATTTTCTGTGGTTGTCACATATTATTATGTAAGCAGAGTGCATCTTAAATTCCTTCTAAAAGGTTTGAACATTCTTATTTGTGCTGACTTTTAGAAGCTATATCGTAGCATATTCAAAAGCATATGAAATGAATCAGATATTACTACTATACAGGTGTGGAAATGATTCGCTATAATGTGGAAGAGATAAAAGCACTTTTTTCCTCTCTTGTATTGAAAGTCCAGTTGGCTCTCCAGTCCCAGAGTGATATCAGCAATGTGAGGGACTTTCTAATCACCTTCTTCGAGTACGATTTTCCTGAGACATCCGATGTGAAGAAATTATTTGCCGCTATTACCCTTAAACATCTGTGGGATTATCATCACTACAGTCCTTTGGAGCGACTAGTCAACCAGTTTCTACCAAATGACCAAGAAGTGGGGAGCCTTATGAAAGCGTACAAGGCCTGTCTCTCTGGATTCTACCTCACAACAAAGCTCATTGATTATATGGAGTACCAGAATTTGTCTGCTGATGATTCTAATGAGGAATGTGATCAACCCTCTCCCAAGCTCACCCCAAAGCAATACCAGAAGATCAAGGTGGTGCTTCAACTTGAGCGAAAGATATCGCAGGTTTCGTTAGACTATGTTGTGAAGCTGTGGCAGTCTTTTGCCGAGGAGTACGAGATTCCCTCTCTGACAGCAGTCATTGATAGGATAGTAGCGGGAAGCCTGGAGGTGACATGGACAGTGCCACAACACATCGCCGATGCCATATTTCCAAAGTCGAAGTTCTTCCGAAGCCATGGGATAGTCCTCGTCTCTATTGATGATGTCATCATCTATGATGAGACACAAATGGCAAGTACTACATTGTATTTGATTAATATAATGAGAAATTTTGAGTAAGAATACTATAGATCATCAGGTTTAGGAAGATTGTGTGTTAGTGTTATAATACATGTATATTGTAAAATAATAATGCTGAATAAACTAGAGCTCTTTGGAGCACATAATATATACTCTGTGCGCTTCATCTGCATCCTGCACAGAGATGCACGCGTGAATCTGTTGAAGATCATTGCCAGTATAGGTTGTGCACATGAGCAGAAAGCACAATTGCATATATAGCATAGTAGGCACTATCAATAGATGTGGCTACAGTGGCCAATAGAAGGGCATTGTTTGTGACACGATTTGAAGCATACTGAACTCAGTTTTTCTCCAAGTTTGATTGATTCGTTGAGTTTGTGAGTTGGTCAGATGCTCCAGATCTGGTAATTTTTGTGCAGACGACAACGATAGACAAACTACTTACTTTACCTCTTGCGCATACGCACAGGATAAAAATTAATGTGGCCGAGTTGCTAAATAATATCATGGGTATGTCAATTCTGTATATCCCAGGCTGCTAAAGAGAAGAGATTTTTGGAGCTTTGTTGTGAAGGCACTGCAGATATCAGAGATTTCTCGTCTCTCCAAGCACATGGGGTTGACCCTAATGTCTATGACAGAGTAGGTGCCACAATAGACAAGTATCTGTGTTGACAAGTTTTGTTCTGTATGTTAGCATGGCAACCATCCTCTCTGGCATGTCAGTTATGATGGGAGACGAGATCTGGTTGAATTGTTTCTCAAGTATGGTGCTGATATTGACATGGTAACTAAGGTGAGATACATATTATAGTACATAAAGTAACTAAGATTAACCAATCGCAGAAATTTTGTGGTAGAATTAGCTATTGTCTTTCCTTATCTTGCACATGTACAGGATGACTTCGGGGAGACAGCTTTGGTGACAGCAGTGGACCACGGTCATCTCCATGTTGCTGAGATTTTAGTGAAGAATGGGGCAGATGTGAACTACAGAAATAAGGTGAGAGCATTGATCCTGTAACACAAGTATGCATAATGTGGCCAATGATAAGGCATGGTGTTATGGTGAACCAGTGGGATATACAAGGTATGAGTAACAAACATGCAGCATGTGCTGTTCATAGCAGACATGCATACGTCGTGGTTTCTGCCTTCAATGCTATATGAAATTCTCTGTGTCCTTGTCATAGTGATAACTGGTAAATTTTGTACGTACTGTTTTTTGGGTTTTTCTGTGAGGACAACTTTTTCCAGCACTAGCTAGTTTATGTCATAGTGAGGGAGTGGTCATTGTTCAGCTCCCTAGCTCTCCCCACTGCTCACATTCAATCACTGTCCACTAGTGTCTCACTCTAAAACTCTCTCCTTCACATGCTACAGAAAGGACTATCAATTCTTTGGAAAGCAAGCATTAAAGGTCTTACTGAAATAGTTCTTCTGCTCCTGCGTCACCATGCTGCAGTGGATCTGCCAAATGATGTGAGACACAGTAACACTTGTACACAGTAGACATTGATGCTTGTACTTGCTATAGTCATTGCTAGTCATTGACAGTAGGATGCCTATGATGTCATCTTTGGTCACATATTTGTAGCTCCAACAGCAACAGCATGGCTGTTTGAAAGCTGGGCAATAGTTTAATGATTGATGATCTCCCAGAGCAATTCAAGAATGTGGCAATTCCATTATTTACTAATATATTATATCCATTGGCAAGTATGCTCCACATGTTGTGAGTGTGTGCAGGAGTTGTATTTGGTGAGGCTTCCAATTTCCATGTACAACTTGCTCATTATTTACCCCGCGCGCATGCGCAAGGGGTAAAACAGTCGTTGTCGTTGACGGCACGAAAATCGCCAGATCTCGCGTTCTAGGCATTGATGCGTGCTGTAAGCATAACCATTGGCAATCGGTAGGTATTGGTGATAAACTGGTTTATACGCACTTCGAATTGCTCAAAAAGGCTTACTAGTGCTACAAATCGTGCATTTTCTGTTCGGCATTCCTGTGGTTTATCGACCACACCCACTCGTTTAGCATAACTGATGCAACTGCGCATGCTCAAGCTCTGTGTTGGAAAGGGTCGTCAAGTCACGAAACAGCTATGCCTCAGATACTATGCTCAAGTGGCTACAGAGCGCGGGGTATGTGCTTTATAGAGCTCTAGTTTTGTGTTGTATTATCTCAACTCATGCAGGATGAATGTGGAGAAACAGCCCTGTTTGCTGCCTGTGGCATGGGTTGCTATGATCCGGCAGTGCTACTCATTGACCACGGGGCTGATGTGAACTACCTTAGGAAGGTGAGACCATCGCAATGTCATGTAATTATGTACATGGCCATCATAGAGTGTGGGTCATTGATGCATATAGAAATAGTGGGCTTAATTTAGAGCAATTTCACCTTGTTTTTGTGCATTACAGTAGAATCTTTCTATTGTGGTCACTCCTGGGACAGCTGAAAATGTCCTGTGCACACATTTTAGGGGATAGTTTTGTACTCCACTCTGTCTACATGTAATTTGGAGCCTGGACAGTGTCCTGAATACATGTAAAGAGGCCGTATCCGCTTACTACCCCGCGTCCATGTACAAGGGGTAAAGCAATCGGTTTGTCTGTCTGTCTATCATTATCGTTGTCGGCACGAAAATCGCCAGATCTCATGTTCTAGGCATCTGTGCGAGCTGTAAGCACAACCAATCGGTAGATATCGGTTTGTACATGCTTCGAATTGCTCAAAAAGGCTTACTAGTGCTACAAAGCGTGCATTTTCTGTTCAGCATGCCTGTGGTTTATCGACCACACCCACTCTTTTAGCATAATAATAGTATGCTGATGTGAGTGCGCATGCTCAAGCTCAATGTTGGAAAGGGGTCGTCAAGTCATAAAACTACCGCAGAGTGCTGCAATACTTAGCCTCGTACCCAGGCCACGGGAGGAGGCTATGCAATGCTATGCTACAGTGGCTACAGAGCACGCGGGGTTTGTGCTCTACAGACCTTCAGTGTGTGCACGTCCTTGTATAATACAGGCGGTTTCGCTAGTAGTATACATGCAATAGGAGGGGTTTGTTGGATTTGCCTTACCCTGGAAATATTTCTGATGCAGGATGGGTTCACACCAATGTACTATGCTGCCCAGTGCAACCATCCGAGGCTAGTGGAGCTGCTCCTGGCCCATGGGGCGGACATCAACAAGGTACAGCACTGTATAATGTAAAGATGTATGCCAATGGAGGAGCACATCTCAAGCTAGCATGTGGATAGCTTCATCATTCTTGGAGGTCATGTGATACTTCTCTCTCTACAGGGAGAACAGTCCCCCCTATATGTCTCCTGTCTTGTAGGCAATATTGAGATGGTCCAGCTGCTGGTTCATCATTATGCAGCTATCAACAAGCCGACCCATGTGAGTAATACAATAGCACTATAGTCTCAGTTTATTTTGCTGTGTATTGTTCACTGAATTCCCAGCATACTCAGTGTTATTCACATCTTCACCATTATCATGTTCATCACAGGGTGAGCCTGCTGCTACTCCACTGATGGCTGCTTCTGGTAGAAATCACATTGAGGTGGCAAGATTCCTGCTTGAACATGGGGCAGGCATTAATTATCAGGTTTTTTGATAACCACTTTCTAATTTGCTTATTATACCACATTCTTTTATTCCTCCACAGTATGGATACTCAGCTCTTCATGCTGCATGTGACCGTGGCAACACCGATATTGTGAAATTATTAATCCAATCCAATGCAAACATTCAACTCAAGAATAAAGTTGGTTTTATTTTCACAAAATTAATAATTATACATCATTCATTATTATTATAACAATGTCGTACAGGAAGGCAGAACAGGACTAATGATTGCTGCCTGGAGAGGCCATTCATCGACAGTGGCAGAGCTGGTCAGAGCTAGGGCTCAAATTGATGCCCAGGACCAGGTATATAACCTGTATGCGTTATTGTGTTTGGTTCTTGGTAACTCAAGATTTATTACATGCATAATTATGCATGTACCTCCTTGGAAGCACCCTGTGAATATCGGCATGAAGCTTCAAAAATATACTGTATCCTCGTGAAAGAGGGCCCATGGGCGGTGCACCTTACATTGGGCCAAGATTGGGGGATGGGCTGATATTCGAGGTATCAGTATTGCGTTTATGCGCTAAAGAGCACCCAGGTAAGTTACCCACGCTAGCTTCATAATTTGAATAGTAGCAGCGGCTACTTTTGACAGCCTTATTCAAGCACCGTGTACGGCTCTACGCTCATTTATTTCTGCTGAAACGTGGCATAAAGCTAGCTAGGCTTCGGTTTACAGCTGTTTAGCACGTTACTTATAGATCTTGCATAGACTATTCAAAGTTCAGTCCTCATAAACCAGCCATTTGAGCTGCGGTTTCAAGGGCAGCTACACATGGACGCATATTCGAGTAATCACTAGACCTTAGCAGGAAATTGAGCCCAAAGTGGGGGATGGGCCGACATTCCATATTGGGCCTCTTTCGCGAGGGTACGGTAATATTATGGAAATTAAGACCAATCCATAGGCCCAGGCTGGACTGGGGAATTATTACGATGTTTGATATAATTACATCTGACATAATAATATGTTTTGCGTATAGAACGGATTGACGGCGTATGATTTTGCTAGCAGTGAGTCTCATGCAGCAGTGTGTCAGCTATTGGAACAGTATGGTTACAAGGTATAATATAGCTAACATGATTGTTTTGGTGCCATTACTACTGCTTGATTCCACAGCCAAGTCATAGTCATCTTGTGCCAGCCCCTCTCCATGGCCAGTCAACTAGCCGGCAATATGATCCCGTCACAAGCTTACAGACTTTCAGGGATATCCTGGAGCATGGGTCTGAACTGTCTGATACTCCTAAACATCAAGAAAGTGATACTGCTCCACAACAACATTTGTGTGATGAATTGGACGAAACTGCATCATAGAATAGAATAAGAATTAGTATAATACCGGCATTATTATTATTATGACATTGTGTAACAGCCCTGTCAACAGTGTGTACATGACATGACATTATGTATTTGTTTTCTCATAATTAAATTTTAATATTGATTGTATTGATTGATAATAATAATATGATGATACAGGGATGGGATATAGCTACCCAAAAATTTTAATGCATGCATAATAATTACACACTTGAACATTGTAGCTACATCTATGGCAATCCAAATGTGACAAAATTATCAAAATTCAAATTAACTCAAATGTGCAAATGCACGATAAATGCAAAGTCAAGGGTACAAAAGTATAAACTTTGCATATGGAAGGTGCAAAAGGTCAAAGCTGCAAACTCAAGGGTGCAAAAGTACTGCAGAGCTGCATATAGCAGGGTGCAAAAGGTCAAATCTATAAATTCAAGGATGCAAACGTACAGATCCCACAAACCTTCTAGTTACACCAGTCCATTCCAGAATAATTGATTTCAGAGATACCTTGCCTGGGAATGTGAATTCGCTAGAGTGATGTGGAACAACCATGATTGAAAGGAGTGGATACATGTACACTGACTGAAGTACCACACCCATAAACTACACATGTATATATATTAGACGCAAGCAAGGGCCACTTATAGACTGCCCTTGACTCTAGTCAACAAAAGCATTAATGTACTCCCGTGTGCATCTGAAGTTCGCAGTGAAACAGGCCACGGTCGCCTGGCGTAAAAACATCAAAGGCATAGGCTCCCATGGACCAGGAACTGGAATAGAATTGCTATTATTGCTAGTTTATCAATTAATACTATACTTTTGACTTTGTACTTTATAATAATAGCTTCCACAGCTTTTGCACCCTTGAGTTTGCAGGTTTGACCTTTTGCACCCTTCCATATGTAGCTCTGTACTTTTGCACCCTTGACTTTGCAGCTTTGACCTTTTGTATCCTTCCATATGCAAAATTTGCTTTTACGCCCTTGAATTTGAATTTGATTTTCGGTAACTTTATCACATTTGGATTGCCATATACGTCACATAATATCATCAAACTTTGATACATTTTGGTCTGTGGACCTCTTTGGTCGAAACTGAACACATGTAGCTACAAACAGATCTAGATGTATGTAGTCCTACGTATGCACGTGTATACGTACACGTTCTACATTCAAGTTCAATAACCCACCAGTAATCCGGATCCAAGACTTATAGTAATACTATGTATTGAGCCTGTATATACAGCTATTATAAGTATGCATGTCGACGTTGTGATCAATGATACTAATTTTACACTGTTCTATGAACGGATAAGCTATTATATAAAACCTTTGAAGTTCCGGTAATTGTTTCACGCATGGCTCCTTCATCTGCGGAGGTCAGTATAATAATTATAGCGCCTGAGTAAGTTAATTAATGTATTAATTTTATAGAACCATTTTTCATATTCACCTATTATCCGTACCAAATTTTACAATTCGATAACCTTAAGCTTACTGGGCAATATTGCTTGTTTCAGAAAAGTAAATTACTACTAGGGATGTGATTATTCCTTCTTTCATGCAATAATGATTAATTATGTTGTGCACTTGCATGTATTTCTTTCATTAAGTTACCTTATTATTATCTAACTTCATGAGCCTATACGGTACCTAATAATTATGCTGATGTCCTTAATAATATTATTATAGCCTAGATAGTTATTAATTATTGAATTTAAAATTTCCGTTAGACCACTTAATTCTTGCATGCCATGATCAGCCCTTCACAATAACTATTCTTTGGCCAGTTGTATACATGTACTTTTAGCTACAAGTTCACATCACGTCAAACTTTGTATACCTGACCGCAGTGTACTTTACAAAATTATTATTATTGTAGGGCCCCACTTTACTTGATCAGACCAAAATATTAAATTTACAAAAATAAATAGCATTAAGACATAATATTATTATTAGCTTGGTTTAATAAATAATCAGAGCAACCAACATCACAAAATTTAATGAGATCAGTGGCAAATTGATCACATAATAATATTGTGATACCCCACCATTAGTCACGGGGAAATTGCCATCACATGTACTTACTCCAGGAAAATTGTCAAATAGGAGGCACTGGCCGGCCATATTACCACATGACAGTCCATCTGATGAGTCGACAGTGACTTCACTGCTGCAAGCATGGATAGTATCACCTCCTGAGCGAGCAGTGTTGTCAGAAAAGGAAGCTCCAGAGATCGTCAGTGCACTATTAACAGTGGAAATTGCACCCCCTCCAGTGACTGCAGAGTTCTGTCTAAAGGTGCTGATAGATGCAGAATCAAAGCCTGATATTGAGATTGAGATAGCACTAGAGCAGATTGCACCACCTCCACCCACACTGGCTGAGTTGTTGGCAAAAGAGCTATCTAAGACTTGTACCTTCAGGCCGTTCCGAGTTTGGAAGTTAGGGTTCATATCATCAGAATTCAAGTCCACCGCTCCACACTGAGGAGCAGAGTTACGGTAGAATTCACTGCCACTGATTGTGAGATTACCAACGTTAAAGCTTGTTGAACCGAGAGCTCCACCGCTCACTGTCGCAAAGTTTTCGGTAAAGATACTATCTTGAACTGTAGCAGAGTAGTCACTTCCAACAATGTGCATAGCTCCATAAGCACCACTGTTTCGTATGAATTCAGATTGCATAACTACTATTAGGATTTCCCTGAAATAATATAAACTGCTCCAGATGCAAATTCATCATTACTACTTGTGTTATTAACAAATGAACTTCGTAAAACATTGAAACCGATATTGCTTCCCCTCTTAAATACTGCTCCACCACGGCCTGCACTGTTTCCTTCAAATCTGCTACTGTCTATTGCTGAGTGCAAAAAAAGATTTAAATTGAAATTTCTGTGTGAGAGACTTACTGCTCCACCTTCAAACCGAGCGGCATTGTTCAAAAATGTACATCGTTCAATCGAGAAGATATTGGCTTGTCCAAGGAGGTACAGCGCTCCACCATGATCTCCTGCATTGTTGTTGATGAAGCTGCTATCTTCAATGATCAGAGATCCATCAAATGAGTATACGGCCCCACCGCTCCACTCAATAGCACTGTTATTGAAAAAATAACTGTTCCTAATAACTGAAACTGACAATCCGCCAGTGAAATAAATTGCTCCACTGGTGAGCATTGCCCTGTTGTTCTCAAAAGTACATTGGTTGATGGTAGCTCTAGTAACAGAAACGAAGTGAATAACGCCACCGTGACCATCAGTGTCTCCTAGCATTCTCTGATTTATGTTGTTCGAAAAAGTACAGTTACTTATCATTGGTTGACCAAACGTAATTAACAGCGCACCACTTGTACAATTTGAGAAGACACTGTTTGAGATAACAGGATACATTGCAAATCTCAACCTGAAGGGCATGTCACTCGTAAACGTCGAGTCCTCCAGAGTGAAATTTTGAACACTTCTGATGTGTGTAGAAGTGCCACCACAGTTGACCAAGTTGATTCCACTGATACGAACACTAACCATGAAATTGAAAGAGAACTCCTGAGTGCACAATAGAGTGACATCGCGACCAGTTCCAATCATCGCTATGAAAAAGACATCTGAGCTGATGTTAAAAGGAATGCTTAAGTTGTGATACCCGGACTGCAGTTCCAAGGTAACATCAATAATCCCATTTCTGAGACTGGAGTTGGAGACGTACTGGTCTATAGTGAGGCACGGGTCTCCGGGGCAGGAGCTAGTCGGCGGCTCGGAGTCGGACTCTGGTACGATGTAGACCGTACTCGTTGCGACCTCGTCGCTCTGTGCCGCCGAACAGTGAATCGTGGTACTGAACGTTAGCAGGATCGACAAAACGAACAGAGTGGAAGACATTTTAATTCTCGTGACCTGATCTTAATTTGAAAAGCGTAGTATTATGGATCCTTTTGTAGCCTACTCACGGATTAATTAACACCTTGCGTGACGTAGATCCGTTGGGAAAGGTGACGTCAGGCCGGGGATTCGAGGTTATGCACGATTATGCACATTAATATAAATTAGTCTATGTCTGCCTTGTTTCCAGTACAGACTCTCTGGTGTCAGGAGGCGTGGGAATGAGGAAGCCTGGGGAGAGGTTGACCCAGAAGTAACGCTACCCAATTAACCTCCCTGCAATCTATGCCACAACAGTACTATAATATCACTATACCCTATATATATATATTATTCTAGCATAATCCCTAACTTCTGCCTAATCTCAATGAATCTGTTTTACATAATGAGGAGGGGAGGAAGGATCGAGGCCGAGGGTGTATACCTGACCGTGGCATCGTGCATTAATTTTGCTTAGGGGGCTTGTCCAAAGTCCTTGTGGAAAAATTAACGTCATTATGACGTTAACTTTTTACCCCCTTCCCCCCCCCCCCCCCCCCCCCCCCCCCTCCTCTTAACGTCAGCATCTTTTTTTTTTTCTCTATAATATCTTTATGCATTAGCATGGGATACATGTATAAGTGCAATATACACTATCATATAAACATGTAACCAAATAAACAAAAACAAAACAAAAATTACAAGAGACAAGTTGACAGAGCATAGAGACTAAACATAAGACAATAATAGACATTTGTAACAATTAAAAGTAGGAGCAGAAGCAATAGAAAAAGGTAAGGAATTCCATAATGAAATAGTTTGCGGAAAAAAAGAGTGCAGAAATGAATTAGAATGTGCATAAGGTTGATAGTACAAATTAGTTCTACCACTACGAGTAGGGTAGTTTAACTGGCGAGTAGTTAGCGGGGAATTGGGAAACTCATTAATTAGCTTATAAAAATAACATAGATTTAAGTGAAGATACTATCTTGAACTGTAGCAGAGTAGTCACTTCCAATAATGTGCATAGCTCCATCAGCACCACTGTTTCGTATGAATTCAGATTGCATAACTGCTATTTGGGATTTCTCTGAAATAATATAAACTGCTCCTGATGCAAATTCATCATTACTACTTGTGTTATTAATAAATGAACTTTGTAAAATATTGAAACCGATATTGCCTCCCCTCTTAAATACTGCTCCACCACGGCCTGCACTGTTTCCTTCAAATCTGCTACTGTCTATTGTTGAGCGCAAAACAAGACTTAAATCAAAGTTATTATGTGCAAGATTTACTGCTCCACCTTCACCCCGAGCAGCATTGTTCAAAAATGTGCATCGTTCAATTGAGAAGGTATTGGCTTCTCCAATAAGGTACACGGCTCCTGCATCATTCCCTGCATTGTTATTGGTGAAGCTGCTATCTTCAATGATCAGAGACCCACCAATTGATAATACAGCCCCACCGCTCCCCTCAATAGCACTGTTATCGAAAAAATAACTGTTCCTAATAACTGAAACGGATGATCCGCCATTAAAGAAAATTGCTCCACTGGTGAATATTGCCCTGTTGTTTTCAAAGGTACATTGATCGACGGTAGCATGCACTAACAGAAACGAAGTTAATAACGCCACCATCAGTGTCTCCATCTACAAGTGGCATTCTCTGCTTTACGTTGTTCGAAAAGGTACAGTTACTTATCATTGGTCGACCTTCTTCAATTAACAGTGCACCACTTGTACAATTTGAGAAGACACTATTTGAGATAATAGGATACATCACTGATCTCAACCTGAAGGGCATGTCACTCGTAAATGTCGAGTCCTCCAGAGTGAAATTTTGAACACTTCTGATGTGTGTAGAAGTGCCGCCACAGTTGACCAAGTTGATTCCACTGATACGAACACTGCTTATGAAATTGAAAGTGAACTCCTGAGTGCACAATAGAGTGACATCGCGACCAGTTCCAATCATCGCTATCGACGAGATATCTGAGCTTATGTTAAAAGGAATGCTTAAGTTGTGATACCCGGGCTGCAGTTCCAAGGTAATATCAAGAATCCCATTTCTGAGACTGGAGTTGGAGACGTACTGGTTTATAGTGAGGCACGGATCTCCAGGGCAGGAGCTAGTCGGCGGCTCTGGTACGATGTAGACTGTGCTCGTCGCAATATCGTCGCTCTGTGCCGCCGAACAGTGAATCGTGGTACTGAACGTTAACGTTAGCAGTATGGACAAAACGAGCGAAGTGGAATGATGCACGAACATTTTCTCGTGGCCTGATCTTGTAGTAAATAATTATCTGGTACAATGTACGCGATGAAACGATGGTGCCCTTTTTTTTGTAGCCTCTATTAATCACACCTTAGTCTGCATGGAAATTCAATTTTTACCCCGCGCGCATGCGCAAGGGATAAAGCTAATTATTCACAGACCAAAAAAGCATTATTTTTGGTAACGGTAATAATTATGGAGCTGGAACAAAGACCAAAATGTAGCTCATAATCCAAAGAAAGATATAATAACAATTATCATCTCTCCTTTGCAGGATATTATCTAGCAAATAATTATTATACCATCTCAATACATTATACTGGACAGTGACCATGCATCTCATCCTTGTAAATATAAAATGAAGTTACTAGGGAATCCAATGTGGAAATTATTTCATAGTGTTAATTAAGATAGAGTTACTGTATTCTCAGCTTTGAGTTTAATACATAACCAGAGTCACCAACATGACGAACAAGATCAGTGGCAAATTGATCATGTAATATGATACCCCACCATTGCCAAATTGGAGGCACTGGCCGGCCATATTACCACTTGACAGTCCATCTGACGATTCGACAGTGACTTCACTGCTGCAAGCATGGATAGCATCACCTCCTGAGGGAGCAGTGTTGTCAGAAAAGGAAGCTCCAGAGATCGTCAGTGCACTATTAACAGTGGAAATTGCACCCCCTCCAGTGACTGCAGAGTTCTGTCTAAAAGCAGAATCAAAGCCTAATATTGAGATTGAGATAGCACTAGCGCAGATTGCACCACCTCCACCCACACTGGCTGCATTGTTGGCAAAAGAGCTATCTATGACTTGCACCTTCAGGCCGTTCCGAGTTTGGAAGTTAGGGTTCATATCATCAGAATTCAAGTCCACCGCTCCACACTGAGGAGCAGAGTTACGGTAGAATTCACTGCCACGGATTGTAAAATTACCAACGTTTAAGCTTGTTGAAACAAGAGCTCCACCGCTCACTGTCGCAAAGTTTTCAGTAAAGATACTCTCTTGAACTGTAGCAGAGTAGTCACGTCCAATAATGTGTATAGCTCCATAGGCACCACTGTTTCGTATGAATTCAGATTGCATAACTGCTATTTGGGATTTCCCTGAAAGAATGTAAACTGCTCCTGATGCAAATTCATCATTACTACTTGTATTATTAACAAATGAACTTCGTGAAATATTGAAACCGATATTGCCTCCCCTCTTAAATACTGCTCCACCACGGCCTGCACTGTTTCCTTCAAATCTGCTACTGTCTATTGTTGAACGCAAAAAAAGATTTAAATTGAAATTACTGTGCGAGAGACTTACTGCTCCACCTTCATCCCGAGCGGCATTGTTCAAAAATGTACATCGTTCAATCGAGAAGGTATTGGCTTCTCCAATGAGGTATACGGCTCCACCATGATCACCTGCATTGTTGTTGGTGAAGCTGCTGTCTTCAATGATCAGAGACCCACCAATCGAGTATACGGCCCCACCGCTCGCCTCAATAGCACTGTTATTGAAAAAATAACTGTTCCTAATAACTGAAACTGATCCGCCAGTGAAGTAAATTGCTCCACTGGTGAATATTGCCTTGTTGTTCTCAAAGGTACATCGGTCAACAGTAGCACTAACAGAAACAAAGTTAATAACGCCACCATCGGTGTCTCCGTCTACAAGTATCATTCTCCGCTTTACGTTATTCGAAAATGTACAGTTACTTATCATCGGTTCACCATCTGTAATTAACAGTGCACCACTTGTACAATTTGAGAAGACACTGTTTGAGATGACAGGATACATCACAGATCTCAACCTGAAGGGCATGTCACTCGTAAATATCGAGTTCTCCAGAGTGAAATTTTGAACACTTCTGATGTGTGTAGAAGTGCCACCACAGTTGACCAAGTTGATTCCACTGATACGAACACTACTCATGAAACTGAAAGTGAACTCCTGAGTGCACAATAGGGTGACATCGCGAC